>VMDO01000616.1:56766-276133 GCA_007922755.1 Pedetes capensis | reverse complement strand
TATAGTAAAAGATAGAGAAGACTTGGATGGGAAACTTAGATAGGAAGGGGGGAGGGGGGAAACATAGAGGAGCGTAAGGGGTAACCTATATGAATAATGCTTATCAAATTGCATATATGAAAATTGTCACAACGAAAAGCATGTCAAAATGAATCACATTATGATGTACATTAAAAATTTCTAATAAAAAAAAAAAGAGATATGGCTACAGAGAAAGGCATGAAAAGATTAAAAGAAACTGTAAGTAGAAATTTCTCTGGTCTTTTACAATCTTACTGTTAGTCTTATATATGCTCTAATGAGGGAGTTTTATCAATGCTTGCATGTGGAGGAGCTGGAACTTCTCTGATATGTGGGCAAATTTTGGGAATATGCAGCATAAGCTGTACCATTCTTTCCTTTGAAGCATTCCTTGAAGGGCTTGAAGTTGTGACAAGTTTGATGGAAAGCCTAGAAGCTACAGGAACCATATATTACTAGTTCCTTAGAAAGACTGACCTTACCCACCCCAAGTTCAAGAAGAAGGTAGAGATCACTGTGGAACTAGAGCATTGTGTAGGAGGAATAGCAACTCAAGTCTTCACTAAGTAACTCAGGATGCTCTAGGTAGCATCAGTTGTCCTCTGCATGGAGCCTCCCAAAGCTTCTCACTACTGTATAACCAACCAAGGGTTAGAGGGAAATCTTAACTAAGTAAGGCTTGTTGGCAACTTCATGGCTATTGCTTTGGGAAAAATCTTTTGACTGAAATGAACTCCCCCCCCCCGCCCGATATTGAGGATTAAACCCAGGGCCTCATGCTAGCATGCTTTGCAAGTGCTGGACCACTGAGCTGCACCCTCAGCCCATTTTTTTGACTTTTTGAGACTGGGTCTCGCTAAATTACACAGACTGCCTCTGGTCTCAAACTTGCAATCCTCCTGCCTCCACCTCTCGAGTTGCTGGGATTACAGGTATGCGCCACCATGCCTGGCAAAATGAGCTTTTTATGAGTAACTGTGTGTGGGTAGTTGCTCAAGTACAGTGAAAAAAAGTAAGTATTCTTTTGAGTTTATGAACTAGGCAGCTTGGAAACTGCCACTTCAGGTCAAGAACCAGTGAAGAAAGTTCCACCAGGACCTCCTTGGACTCTTGAGCTTCTCCCTAGGGCTTGGGTCCCCTTATTTTCAACAGAAGTGAGGAGTCTAGGAGTAGACTCTCCTCTCTTGAAGGGTAGCTCTGGGAGACTGAGTTGAGTAGTATTCTCTATGGTAAATCTTTCTCAATGCTTATTACTGTGGTGGTGGTTGTGTTATGGTAGATCTTAACTGTCCCCCCTAAGTGCATGCATTAACAGCTTGGTCCCCAGTTGATGTCACTATTGGGAGGTGGTAGAAACTTGAGGGCCTAGTTGAAGGAAGTTAGATCATTGGGGGCATGTCCTTGGAGGGTATATTAGGATTTCAGCCCCTTCCCCTCTCTTTCACTTTCCAGATGCCGTGATGTTAGCAGCTTTGCTCCATCACCATGGACTGGAACCTCTGAAACCATGAAGCAAAATAAATTCTTCCTCCTTCTAAGTTGTTTATCTCTGTCACAGACACAGAACTAACACAGCTCTCACTGCCCTTTGCTACCCAGGGCACATAGTGGCACAGAGGCTTCCTGTTTTCCTGAACCACATCACAACTCAAGAAAATTTCTCACTCACTATTATGGATTGTGGTTCTAAAGGACATCTCTGAGGGGTCAGTACTAATGTAGTGCCTTTTCTCTGATATGAATTCTTCACACTGTGTTTTATATTCTTTTCCATAATGAACACTGCCTCTATTCTCTCCTCATGAAAGAAAACCACATGTATACTTTCCATTTTCACATGCTAATTCTATTGTACTTCCTCTGTATCTGTGTCCAGAAATGGTTGGAAAGACTTATGAATCTTCCCCTAACAAAGGTGGAGTTGATATGTTGGCAGCATAATGCCTGGATAAAAGAAGTCAGTATTTTCTAAAAAGTAAGTTTTTTTTTAAACCTCCCATACAGTTTGTGCGGTCTCTTCCTCTCTCTCCCTTCCTCACTCCTTCCCTCTCCCTTTCTCACTCTCTCTCTCCTTCTCTCTTTCTCTCTCTCTCTCTCTCTCTCTCTCTCTCTCTCTCTCACACACACACACACACACACACACACACACACACACACACACCCTGCCTCTGTCTCTTTTTAAACCATAGTGTTCTGATGTATATCTGAGTATCATGTCTATATCCTGAAGACTAAGTACCCACAACTTGGCCATGAAAGCAGGATGAGTGTGTATCTGTGGCTGCAAGGGAACATACCAGTATAAATCACCAAGCCATAGCACCAATCTGTATTCCTGATAATGCAGCCTCGGAGCAGCAGCTTGTCATGGTTCAGTGGGTATAGTTTTCCCTTATAGGTCAGAATACCTGTGAATCTGTCCAATTTGTTATTGGGAGCATCACATCTCACTTCTCCTGCAGAAAAATAGAGAGTAAGAGTTCTGGCTCTGTAATCTTAGGTTTTCCTATTAAGAGAAGAAAGCTCAACCGAAAAGCAAAACGAAAACACCTATTTCAAAATACATACACATTTTCTTCCCTATCCCTTCTCAGCTGCTGCCCATTTCTCACCAGCTTTCTTCAGGAAAGCAGACAAAGGTTTCTGGGCATCAAAGTATAATAATTCTATATGTGACATGGATTTTCCAGAGAGGAAAACACAAATGATAACTTATTACCATTAGTACTTAAGAAATAAGTTGATCTATGAAGCTGAAGAAACAGAAAACTACTTAAATAAACCTAGTATTTTTTCAAAATAGAAGGGTCATTTGAATTTTCTCTGATTAGTAAATATGTCCTTTATAAATATTTGTGCCATGTTAAAATGATAAAGTAGAATCTACCCTCTGGAGAATAGTGTCATTAACATTTTCTTTTCTTTTTTCTTCTTCTTCTTCTTCTTCTTTTTTTTTTTTTTTTGGTGGTACTGAGGGTTAAACCCAGGGCCTTTTGCTTACATGCTTTGCAAGTGCTGTACAACTAAGCTGCACACTCAGCCCATTTTCTTACTTTTTGAGACAATGTCTCACTAAATTACACAGACTGCCTCTGGTCTCGAACTTGTGGTCCTCCTGCCTTTGCTTCCTGAGTTGCTGGGATTACAGGCATGCACCACTGCGCCCAGCTGTCATTAATCTTTAAAAATATACTCTTTCAAGTCATATATGTATATATTTTTTTCCAACCATTTGTTTCCCAAAACAGGTTTATGTTGTATATACTACACAGTCTTCTGTAATCTGTATTTTTTCTCCAATTAGTATGTTATGAATACTTTTTTCATGTCAATAAGTAGCAATTTGCATATTGTCTATAATGAATTGTGTAGAATTCCCTATATGGATGTGACACTCTTTAGCTAGCCGTCTACTAGTGAAGGTTTGGATGAGCAAACCTACTTCCTAACTTACCATCAAAGGCAGACAACAGCTCCAGATTATCTTCCATGTCACTAGTAACTGAGATGGCCTGCTTCACTTTCAAGTTGGTTTCACTAGAAGGACACAGGATCACCAGAGTACAGGTCATATACACAAAGCAGCACAGGAACAGTTTCTACTACTTCTTCATGAGGTTTTAGAGAATAAATGCTGCCAGCAGAGCTTCCTGGGCTGTGGGTTTGAGCTAAAAGAGTCCTTCACACTGTTCCCTGTTTTAAGGGCAGTATTGAGGTAAGATCACTCTTCAAGGAAGCCCAGTGTTATCCTACTCACTCCTCCCTCTTTCCCCTTACTCCCTGCAACACATCATTAGTACTTTAACGAATCCAGAAGATATATCTGGTCAGATACTCTAGGAAAGCTGAAGAGACATCATGAAACAACCTAAAGGTTGTATTCCTTCAAGAATTCCTTCAAGTATTCCTTCAAGAATAAGGAGCAGGTCCTAGTAAGAACCTGAACACACTTCTGAGGAAACATACTCCTGACATATTTATTTATAGGGACCATGAAAGGATCCCAATTAACCTAACCATTTGCTGATATAGGTATGCATAGAGAGAGAAGCTGAAACAGAAGTCACATTTCAGAAAGCTTGTGGGCACTAAGAATCATTTTAAGAATGCAGATTGTTAAACACCAAAAAACCCCCCAAATAATTCAGTTAATAAAGGGGCAATTGAATTGAACATGTTGTTGTTGTTAGGTATCATCAAGTTGTGTCCGACTCATAGCGACCCTCATAGGGTTTTCAGTGGCAGATTGTTTCAGGATTGCCTTGGGAGTGGGTTGCCATGTCCTTCTCCCATTTTTGCAGTGCTGGGAATCGAACTCAGGACCTCAGAGACTGCAGAGCAGTGTTCTACCAACTGAGCTAAATCCCAGCCCTGAATTGAACATATGACTCTCAAAAGTACAAGTGGCTGATAAATATATGAATATAGCCATCAGGGAAATGCAAACCAAAAGTCCATCTCACTCCAGTCATAATGGCTAGCATCAACAAAACAGTAAGTACTGGTGAACATGAGGGCAGGGGTAGGGAGATGAAGGAAAAAAAAATATATGTTTTGCTGGTGAGAATGTAAATTAGTACAAACATTATGGAAATCAGTATGGAATTTCCTTAGAAAACTAAAACTAGAACTACCATACGATCCCCCTATACCACTTCCTGGCATACACTCAAAGGAATCTAAGTCAACATATCATAGAGTCACCTGCACTTCCATGTTCATTGCAGCACTGTTCACAATTGTAAGGATATGGAATCAGCCCAGATTTCCATTAACAGATGAATGAGTTCAAGAAAATGTGGTATATATACAGAGTGGAATTTTATTCAACCATAAAGAAGAATGAAATAGTATCTTTTGCAGGAAAATTGATGGGAATGGAGATCATCATATTAAGTGAAAAAAGCCAAGTTCAGAAAGATGAATACTCAGATGCTGCATGTTTTCTTTCATATGCAGAATCTAAATTTGAAAAAATAAACCCAACCTATATGTGTAAGACTTGAAAGTAAAAAGGGAGCTATCTAGAGGGATGAGGGGAAGAGTAGGAAGGAGGGAGCGATGGGGTAGGTAATGACAGAGTGAAAAAGAGCAAAGTATACAATACAGTAGTATGAAAATGCCGGAATGAAACCTATTATATTGTACACTAATTAAAAATTTAAAAATAAATAACTAAGAAGAATGCAGATTGATACAAAACTTCATAAGTTCACTGAAGATGGCCCCTATCTTTCTAAGAACTTAGCTTTTGCATGTTAGTGAATTTCCACTTAAATCCTTTGTTTTTGTTTTTATTTGGATACCCAAATCTGTCGCTATTCATGTCCTTTATGTAAAATGCCACAGTATTTGCATATAATCTATGCATACCCTCCTGTATACTTTAAATAATTTCTAGATTACTTGCACTTATTAATACATTGCAAATGTTATGCAAATACTTGCTACTTTATATTTTTAAGGAGTAATGACAAAGGTATAGGTATATGGTCAGTATAGATACGTTTTTTTTCAAGTATTTTCAGTCTGAAGGTCTTGAAGTCATAGGTATGGAACACACAGATATGGAGAGCTGACCGTACAGCTGTACAAAGTGTCTAGAGATGGGGAATACGAAGTTTATTTGCCCAGATTCTGCACCCAGTGGATGCTCAATTAATGATGCCAAGTGCTCAGCCTTAGACTTGAGGGTCCCAAGGATTTGGCTTCCTGCCTTTTCTCATTTGGATATTTCTAGGTTCTCTGGCTCATATTTTACTACTTCCATTTGTGAATAAAGCTAATTCTCTGCATCATGCTTTCGCTCATTGACAGGCCCCTCTAAGCTGGCTAACTTGTTTCAGTGGAGTATCAGGGGGGAATACTCACCCATCCAGGTCTGCTGTTTCAATATATGTCAGACTGTAGGGTTCACTGCTAGAGAGTAATAGTATATCTGCCTGCAATCGGGAAAGTCAGAAAAGATGAGGATAGCAGGTGCTTGATATTACACCGTGACAAAAAGCTATCCCTCTGGGACAGATGATCACCCTAAAAATTTTATAGACATTTGGTTTACTTTTTTTGACTGGAACCCATCACTGCTACCACAACCCTTTCCCAAAGCTACTTGTACTTTACCTATAGTTGTAGTGAGAGACGGACAAGAACAAGCTTCTTACCCAAAGAGCTATTGATCTCCAAGGCACAAAGAGCAGATGAAGGTTGCCAAGAGCAGTGGAGGCACAACTGCTCTAAGGGTCCTTGGGTCCCACTCAGGCCAATAAAGAAAAAGCCACAGCCAGAAGAGGTACTCACCGTAACAGGCTGGTTATTTTTTAGCTTTATTATATCCCCCACTTGGACATTCATCCATTTGTCCTCCTCCTCCCTATAAGAAAATGATCTTTGAATGTCTTCTCTGAGAATTTCCCCAAAACTCTGTTTTGACAATCAAGAAACATAAAACAAAAGAAACAAAAAAGACTGAGATGAATGAAGACAAGGCTCAGGAGGATGAAACTGGTGATGCATCCTCTCTGCAATCAAGAATGGAGCCTATTTCTCTTGACTTCAGGCTATAAAGGTTTCCTAAAAGCCTATAAAAGTATATGTAGGCATACATGCACATAATAATTCTTTTAAAGAAATAGTTTGAATAGTAAAGTAGTTTGAATAGTAAAGTTGAATAGAAATAGTAACAAAATTAAAGTCTCCTCTGTCATAGCCTTTAGTTTTGTTCTCCAAAGGTAGCCACAGTGAGTAATTTTTTGTATTTCTTTCTAGAAAATATTAACTCACAAAGTTCCATACAACATATACATTGAGAAGTTACACAGTAAATGCATAACTTTCTGCACTTTTTTTTTTTTTTAAACAGGGTCTCTGTGTATCCCAGGCTGGCCTTGAACTCCTGATCCTCCTATCTAAACCTCCCAAGTGCTGGGATTACAGGCATGAGATACCACAGCTGGCTACATTTTTTATTTAATAATATATCTTGGAGATCATTTATAGAAAATGTGGCTCATTCTTTTAACAGCTAAAATGTGTTCTATTATATGGGTGTACCAATATAATTTACTCCTGTGAAGATTAGATTACCTTTGACCCTTTGAATCCTCATTTCCCATAAAAGGTAGTCTGGTAGTCTGAGCTGATTCTACACTAATACTGGCTCTCTTCTTGCCACTTTTTTTTGTATACCTTTTCCCCTAATGCCTAGGATCTGTAAGTTCTTCCAACTTGACAAAAGACTAAGGAGGATGTACATATTGCAATAAGCTTTGGGAAACATGAACCACCTCCTTGAACAATTTTATTATGTCAAACATCCAGAGAGCTTGGAAAGAGGAGGCGCATCTAGAAATCATTCTCCATTTCATCTTTGAATGCGGGCTTGTCACCTGTAGGCCATGACATACATCACTACTTTGCCAAACACACAAGGCATAGGTATTCCTAGAACACCTTTTCTTTGAGGAGGGCCAAATTTCTTTTTTTCTCCTTAAGGTTGTTAACTAAGTTGTATATAGATGTCTTATATGTTTTTGTTTACATACCATTACTGCAGAGTTAAAAAGGGAAGGGGTAGCCTATATGTAATAAGTAAAAGTCAAACACTTCAATAGAATAATGGGCAAAGAATAAAAACTAAATGATTATTAAATCTAAAAAAAGTGCCCAACATTATTAGTAACAAGGAAAATACAAAGTAAAGCCATGATGAAATATTTAAAACCCACCACATATGCTTTAAAAGTATGACCATATCAAGTCTCAGAGAGGTTGTGGAGGAATAGAAACTTTTATGCTCCTAGCAAACAAATGAGAAAAGAACTAAGGATTATCTAGCATAGCTGAAGACATGTATAGTCTACAACCCAGACACATGTCCAAGACATATGCACAATGAAGTTCATAGCAATATCGTTTATTACCAAATTTCTTTTACACACACACACACACACAAAAATCCCTTAAACTGGGTACCATGGCATATCCCCGTAATCCCAGCAACTCAGGAGGCCAAAGTAGGAGGATCACAGCTCAAGGCCAGGGGCAGCCTGTACAATTCAGAAAGACCCTGTCTCAAAATAAAAAATTTTAAAAGGGGGCATCAGGGGTGTAGCTAAGCAAGCATAAGACCCTGGGTTCAAACTCTTGAGTATAGAAAAAAAAATCCTTTAACATAAATTCACCTTGTTTTTAAAAGAGAATTTTCTGGCAGTACTGAAGAGTAGTAGTTAAGCTTTGGAGAAAGTCATTTGTTTGACATTGTCTTGATTACTTTTGTAGGTTCTCTGGCATTCTATCTGCCACAGTTTTCACCACTGACACATGAAAAGAAAGCAGGGCTATAACATTCTGGATTCTCTTTGAGATTTAAAAGTTAATTTTGGGGGGGAAGTATTCAGGGATTGAACCCAGGGTCTCACATATGCTTCTCGCAAGCACTCTGCCCCTGAGCTACATCCCCAATCCATTTTTTACTTTGCATTTTGACTCAGGGTCTCATTAAGTTATGGAGGCTGCCTCTGGCCTTGTACTTGGGATCTTCCTGCCTCTGCCTCCCCAGTTGCTCACATTACAGGCATGAACCACCATGCCTGGCTTAAAAGTTCATATTTTATTACAGAGGAGCTGCTGTACTATTACCAATTTGTTCCTGGACATTATAACAACCATGTGTCTCAGATTTGGATAAGGAGCAGATATTCCCCATTGATTTAAATTACTCAATCTTCTTGTACCATAAGTGCATTTTAAATTCCTACTCATTGCATCCTAACTTTTGGTTTAGAAAATATGGTCAGAGAACTAGAGAAGGTAATGTTTTAACTTCAGGGGAGACCATTGACATTTTATTCCCTATTTTATATTAATGGTACCTCTTGAAGTTCTGCAACACACTGGCACTTTTCATGTTATAAATGCTTTGAAATACTAGAAAAAGTAAGGCCAACACTCTTTCAAAAGCATACTTGCCAAAAATTAAGGAGTCAGGAAAAAGGAGGGAATTAAACTCCAGAATAATAAGCACACTCTAAATGAAGCTATCCTTGTCCTGGGTGAGGAAATGATTGCCAATTTTATGTATGTATGTATGTATGTATGTATGTATGTATGTATGTATGTATTGTACTTGGGGGTGGAACACAGCCTTGCACATATTTTACAAGTGCTCTATCACTGGGCTGCACCCCTGCCCAATTTTTTTTTAAATTTTGAGTCAGGGTCTTGCTAAGTTATGCAGGCTGCTTCCAGATTTCCTCTGGAAAGTCTTCCTTGATTCCTTTGGCCGGTGATTATTGCTGTAACAATTTGTTGTATCTCTTAGGAAAGTTTTCATATTTTGCCTTATACAGGAGTATCCCTGCCTCCTTCCAGTCCTGATAACACTTTAGATTAGTGATGACCAAATACCACAGGAATGGGATCAATATGAATACTATCTTTAGACTATTAACAGAAAAGATGACATGACCAAAAGCTATAGTAGGATGGCCAATGAGTCATGTCAGAATCCACTAATATTCTAAAGGCAAATGTCACCATGTTAACTCTAAACTGATAAACCACTTGCATATTAGTATCTTGCTTCTAATATATTAATTGATTTAATATATTATTTCATTTTTATTTTCAGGCAACCTCTAGGGTAGAGGAAATTATTTCTAATTTACAGGAAAGAGAAATGAGGCACAGAATCATCTCAAGGAACATGGCAAGTTCAGCGCATACTAAATGACATCTAGAAATATATTCTTAGAGTGTTTGCCTAACTTGCATGAGGCCCTGGGTTTGATCTCCAGCACCTAATAACAATAATAAATAGAAACAAAATATTTTTTATGTTCAACCCAATATTCTTTTCACTGTCCTGAACTACCTTTCCAAAGTATCCAGCATGTCAAGTTTTAGTAAGGCTGACCATCTCCCATGACTGGACTTGCCTAAATTGGCTTCCTAAACAGGACTTACCTGCCATTCAACAGTATCAAGACAGGACGGTTGTTAACTTGATTGTCACTTTTGTGCCTTTTCTAAAAATTATACAAGAAAATATTCAGGAAACAGGCATACAAAAAACTGCATGTAGAATTTTAACATTTTGAAATATAACTCAATGCAGTTCTCCTTTGTAATTCTCCTTCTCCTTTTACTATTATAACCAGGCAAAAGGGCTGATGTCTCTTGGAAGCTGGGAAAGGAGGTCAGAAGAAGAGCACAGGGAGAACAAGACAAAATCTTGGTGCTAAATACCAAAACCAAAGCCTAGGGGCATGAGTATAAACAGCTATGTCAAAAGCTGCTGAGGACAGAGTACATGGTTACAGGTAGCGCTAGAGAGTCTGGACCTTCGAAGGTGCAGGAACAGCCTAATATTGTGAAGCATATTCCCACCCTACCTGACCTTGGCAGACAGGTAGAGGCTTATACAATGGACAAAGGGAAGAAAGAGGCCAAAATTTGAAGACTGAATACCAGAAGAACACAGAATTGTGTCCTACTATCAGAATTCATGTGAGTCACCTCCTTCCAGGTGAGGTTATTCCCTGGGAAAAAGGCAGGACTAGAAAGGGAGCAGAGAGGAGTCTGAACTTGTCACATTTCAGAAAAGTCCCAATATTTACCCTAAATGGACAGAGTTCTGAACCAGAAGTAGCTGGGTTACCTTAAATTGGTAGGTTAAGTTTTCAGTTCTCACTGGAAAGAGTTGGGGTGGGGTATGTATGTGGTTTGGAGCTAAAATGAATTCAGTTACAGAGAAATAAATTTTTATTTTTATATATCCAAATTGTGACTGAAATTTATACCACCATGTGTGCTAAGCCAGATAATACAGAGTTAAAGAGCTGGAGAAATTTTGTGCTCTCATAAAACTGGGTCTAAAAATTTGTCTTGGCAAAATAAAAATGATTTTTTTTTTTTTTTTTTGGAAACTGCAAAGACTGGCTTCCCAAATTCTACTAGCAGTTGCAGGGCCAGGCTGCCCCCTCACAGCATTTGCTATGATGAGCCAGTTTCTCTTTCCAAGACCAGGAAAGGAGAGAGTCTATGCTTATGTCATGAGGCTTTCTAAAACCATGAGAGCTCCTAGCTGTGTATGGCAAATAGAACTGACAGTTGAAAAAGGAAACAGAGTTGGAGAGGAGGTGGGGAATGAGAGGAAGAGGGAAGAGAGAGAGGAGGAAAAAGAACGGAAGGAAGAGGGGGCAGGGAACAGAGGGATAAAGGCAAAAGGAATATAATGTGGGAGAAGGGGGAGCAGAGGGAGAAGGATGACAATGAAGACAGAGAAAGCTAGGAGCAGAGTGAAGGAAGGGTGGGTTATTAAAGAGAAGAAGGAAGGAGGTCTGGAGGAGGGGCTAAAAGTAGTGGCAGCAAGAAGACAAAGTGAGGCCTTGCATTGCCCCTTCTGGCCACGCATAGGCAACCAATCTTAGGCCTATGAGAACAACACATCTTTCTAGGGTAGATAAAGAACAAGGGTGGGAAGTATCTCTTTCCACGCAGTGCCTCTTAGCACAAGGTAGTTCCAGGAAGTCTTGCCCACAACTGGATTACTAGGTACAGTGAGGGAAGCCCGGGAAGCTACTTCACCACGTCATCGATGGCATCTTTCACTCCTGTTATGGACAGCACCACCAGGAAGGGTATCACAGTTGTATACCATGACAAGGAGGAAATCTGGGGAATCAACTGTGAGAGGGAAAAGGAGAGATCTTGGGTCAGAAAACTTAAAGCATATGTATTTCTCTCCAGTTCCCCACCCCCACCAACATTTTCACATGCATAGATTTATAATAAACCCAACTATTCTCATTGCTTTCTATTGTTGTAGCCTTCCTATAACCCCTAATATATAAGTAAGCATATCCCAAGAGGGCTGAGGTTTAGCTCAATGAGTCCACCTTCTTTGAGGACCTGGGTTCAATCCTCAGAACCATAAAAATGGGAGAAAGATATGGTAATCCACTCCCAAAGCAATTCCGGAACAATCAGCCATCGAAAACTCTATGAGGGTCGCTATGAGTTGAACCACACTTGATGGCATCTAACAACAAATTTTCCAAGGGAAGATAAAGAAGAAAAGGCTGTAAGTTGCTACTTATCTGTTTTAAACTACTCTACCTTTGATGGAAAAGAGCTGCTTCTCCCCCGATAATGATAAAGGTACTGGGGGTAGTGTGTTAGGAGTGGACATGGAAAACTGCATACTCCTCCACATCCTTTCATGAAGCACAAGGGTTGGTGAGATGATTTGTCCCTGCATCCCAATTTGGGCCTACCCTACACTGAAATCTTTTCCTCATACTGGCTCCCTTACACTCTAAACCATTCTCCTTCCTGGGTACTCCTACATGTCAAATTTCTATCCTAAAGGCTGGGACAAGAAAGATGAATACAGATACAGTTGGTGTTAGGGTGAAGAGTCTGTGGCTTCCTATGGTCAAGCTGAACTGTGGCCATGTGGCTGTGATGAGGATTCCCCTTCCTTGGGATTCAGCAACTTTGTCTCTTTCCTCTTACAGAGGCTTGATCACACAGACTAATCCAGACCTCAGCTACTCTAAGGGATTGGCCTGAGACTGTGGCTATCCATTTGCCTGTGTCTAAAGAGAGACAATATCTTTCAGTTTAGGGACATCCTGACCCCAGTGGGGGTGATAAAACACTCTGTGGGAAATACTCCAGGAGGTAATACCTGTAGGACTATCAAAATGAGGAAATAGGCATTTGCAAGTCTCTGGAACTGTTCAAATAGGTTCAGGGGCAGGAAGTTCCAGGCATTATATTTGGAGGTCCTGATGATATTGCTCTGTGAGTAAAAAACAAACAAATAAGAACAACAAAAACAACAATCCACAGCTCTTTTCAGGAGTCTCGGGTGGCTTTGCCACAGCTTCTGTCACCCAGTGACCTACTAGTGTCAGGAAAGTCTTAGGTCAGACATGGAGATACCCTGGAAGCTGGGAAATAGTCCTTACCAAGTAACCAAGGCTGGCCTCTGGATCATGCTCCTCCTGTCTCAGACTCCTGAGTGCTGGGATTATGGGCATGGCCTATCACAGTCATCTCAGCTTAATGAAGGCTCCTGGTATGCAAAGAATGGATGCTTCTAAAGTGAATGCAGACATGAAGCTGACAACAGATCCTGGACCAGACCAGTCCTTAGCCCACAGACAGCACCAGCCTGAATTGTATGTTTTGGTGTTACTGCTATTATAGCAGTTTGTTTTCTCCTGAGTGGTATTACAGTTTGAGCACTCAAGCATATTCAACAAGACTCCCAAATAAAAAATGAAAGGATATTCATTCAAAAAGACGCACAAAATGCAACTTAGAAACACAAGAAATATGAAAAATCAAGGTAACAAAACTCCTCCAAAACTACTTAGTTGTGATTGTAAAGATACTGAAATGGTTGAAATGCTGGACAAAGAATCCAGACACTTAGTTTTAAAAATGGTCAGTTACCACAAAGAGGATTCAAACAAGGAGATAAATGGAGTAAGGAAGTTAATTCAGGACCTAGACATGAAAGTCAGAAATATGGATGGGAAATTCAGCAATGAAATTGAGATACTGGAAAAACAAACAAACAAATGGGAATGTTGGAACTGAAAAATAATAAATTAAAGAAACACAGTGGAAAGCATCACCAATAGACTAGATCATGCAGAAGAAAGAATACCAGGCTGCATTAGTCAGCTTGTATGTTGCTGTGACAGAGAACTAACCAAAGAAAACTTATGGGAGGAAATATTTATTGGAGGCCAGTGGTTAGAAGATTGTAGTCCACAGATGTGGAAGATGTGACAGCAGTGCAGTCATGGCAGTGCCCATGGCACAGAACCTCACATCTTGGCAATCAGGAAACAGAGAGCAGAGAGCCACAGTTCCAGGTAAAAACCTCCAAAGGCCTGCCCTTAGTGACCACTTCTGCAAAGCTGAATCCTGCCTCCTGAGGTTCCAGAACCTCCACAAACAGTGCCACCAGCTGGGGTCCAAATGTTCAAACCTTTGGGGGATATTTAGATCGGAACCATTAACACTATATCCCTGGATCCCAAAAGTCATGGCCATCTCATAATGAAAAATGCATTCAGTATAACTTCAAGAGTTCCCCAAATCTTAAAAGTATCAACCATATTCACAAGTCCAAATCCAAAATCTCCATTGAGACTCAAGGAGAACTTAGCAGCAAGCCCCTAAAAAACAAAAAGCAAGTTACATATTTCCAACATACAATTGCACAGAGTACACATTCCTGTTCCAGAAATGGAGAAATGGAAGGAAAGAATGGTCCATAGAAAGACCAATAATCTGCCGGACAAACATATCCTTTGGCTCCATGACTATCATCTGGCACAAAGGGGCATCACCTGGCATCTGGATCATCTGGGGTCAAACAAGCTTCAGTGGCTCCATCTCCATGGCCCTCTTGGGTTGGCTCCACTCACTGCTGGTAGCTGCTCTTGGAAGACATTTAATGTTGCTGGCATCTCCTATATCCTGGGGTCTCCATTGCTGCTTAGGTCTACCCTCAAAGCCTCATGCATCAACTCTTCAGGGGCTCTCTCCAGGGCACTCAACCCTGGTACACATTCCCTGGCCTCACAGGCTATCTTCTGGAACCTTGGTGACAGCCTCCATAAACCCTTAACTCTTACATTCTGCATGCCTGTAAAACCAGCATCACATGGATGATTCCAAGATTTGCTGCCACCTTGAGAAAGAGCTTCACCCTTTTGAACCACATCTGCAGCAGCCATCTCTATATATCAGGGCAAGAAACAATTATCCTGAGTGACTCTTTTGCAACAGACCATCTCAGAAGCATTTGCTTTTTAGCCACTCTTTTTACAAATGGGTTTTTAGCTTCATACCATGAAGACTTAGATGGGAGGGGTCTGACTAACTCCTTCTGTTTCCTGAGGCTATTTCTTCTTCTTCTTCTTCTTTTTTTTTTTTAATGGCACTTAGCTCTTCAACAGTTATGTCCTCCTTGGCTGAAAGGGCCTTGTCCACAGTAACCTTAGGTGAGCTACAGCTTTTTCCCTCTTTAAACTGTACATTTTTCTGATCTTCCTGCTGTGACTTTTGCTCCATTTTCCCTCAAAAATCTAGCTAAAAGTAGTAAGCAACAACCATGCCATATCTCCTATATCTTGCTGCTCTCTTATTTCCTCCACTAAGTTAATCAGTCCATTACTTTCTAATTTAGCCTCACTCAAATCTTTAGGACATGGACAAACTTCAGACAAATTCTTTGCTACAAACACATGGAAACTGAAGAATGTACTCCTGAGTGATCAGTGGGTATTTGAAGAAATCAGGGAAGAAATGAAGAAATTCCTAGAATCAAATGAAATGAAAACTGCCAAAAAATTGCAAACCAAATTCAACAACACATTAAAAAGATTATGCACCATTACCAAGTTGGTTTTATTCTAAGTTTGCTATGATGGTTCAACATATACAAATCAGTAAGTGTAATACAGAATATAAGCAGAATCAGGGACAGAAACTATATGAACATCTCAATAAATTCAAAAAGGCCTATGACAAAGTTAAACATTCTTTCTATATAAAATCCCTATAAAAATTATGAATAGAAGGAACATACCTCAAATATAAGACCAAACTACCCAACATTATACTAAATGGGGAAAGACTGAAAGTATTTCCTCTAAAATTAGGAATGAGACAAGGGTACCTACTCTTCCCATTCTTATTCAATGTAGTGCTTGAATTCTTAGTCAGACAAAAAGACCAGAAAAGAAATAAAAGGGCTCCAAATAAGAAATGAAGAAGTCAAATTATCCCTATTTCCAGATAATCATATATTTAGAAGACCTTAAAGACTCCACCAGGAAACTCTTAGGTCTGATAAACACTTTCAGCAAAATATCAGGATACAAAATTGACCTACAAAAATCAGTGGCTTTTCTATATATTAATAACAAACATGCCAAGAAAGAAATCAGGAAAATAATTCTGTTCACAATAGCCTCAAAATAAAATACCTAGGAATAAACCTAACAAAATAGGCAAAAGATCTCTACAATGAAAACTTTAAAACACTAAAGAAAAAACTTGAAGTAGATATTAGAAGATAGAAAGACCTCCTATGTTTATGGGTCAGCAGAATTAATATTGTGAAAATGGCTGTATTATTGTAAGTGATCTACATATTCAATGCAATCTCCATCAAAACTCCAATGACATTCTTACCAGAAATAGAAAAAATATTAATATTCATATGGAAGGACAAAAGATTCAGAATGGACAAAACAATCCTGAACAAAAAGAGCAATGCTGGAAGTGTCATAGTACCTGATTTTAAATTATACACAGAGCCATGGTAACAAAAACAGGATGGTATAGGCACAGAAACAGCCACACAGACCAATGGACGAGGATAAAAGACCCAGAAACAAACCCACACGACTACAGCCATCTGACTTTTGACAAAGGTGCCAAATACATATATTGGAGAAAAGACAGCCTCTTCAACAAATGATGCTGGGAAAACTGGGTATTCACATGTAGAAAAATGAAACTATGTCCCTGTCTCTTACTTTGTACAAAAATCTATTAAAAATGGATCAAAGACCTTAATTTAAGACCTGGAACTTTTAAACACTACTGGAAGAAAACATAGGCAATGCCTTTCTGAATAGGACTCCAGTAGCTCAGGATAACAGCAAAAATTGCCATATGGGATTGCATGAAATTTAAAAGCTTCTGCACAGCAATAAGCAGACTGAAGAGACAGCCTACAGAAAAAGAGAATTATTTTGCCAGCTACTCATCTGACAGAGAATTAATATCCAGAATATATAAAAAACCTCAAAATATTAAACATCAAAAACCCAATAATCCAGTCATTAAATGTGCAAATGAACTGCAAAAAATTACAATAAAAGACACATTGCCATTAATCCCCTCAAAATACTCCCCTGACTTTGAACACACTTATCCCATGATTCTTGCCACTTTCTGAAGCAGTTTTGAAAATCCTCTTTTGTGAGCAATAATTTTTTTTTTTTGTAGTACTGGGGGCCTGAACCCAGGGCCTTGTGCATACTTTGCAAGTGCTCTACCACTGAGCTGTTTCCCCAGCTCCTTTTTCCTTTTTTATCCTGCAACAGGGTCTTGCTAAGTTATGTAGGCTGCCTCTGGCCTCAAACTTGCAATCCTCTTGCCTCTGCCCCTTGAGTTGCTGGGATCACAGGAATGCAATACCACGCATGGCCTAAATTTTTTAATTTAAACATTCACTGTATATTTTGATTACACTGGATATACTGCTATATATTTTTTATATACTTATAACTATATATACATGTGTGTGTATATAGTAATACATGCACAAAATATGCACAAAATAACATACATATAAAAGTATTGCTTGGAACCAAGGATGGTGATACATGCCTGTAATTCTAGCACTCAGGAGGCAGAGGTAGGAGGATTGTGAGTCTGAGGTCTGCCTGGGCTATATAGTGATACCCTGTCTCAAAAAGAATGAAACCAAACCAAACAATACAACCAAGCAAACAAGTACAAATCATTGCTTGTAGTTGTAAAAGACTGAAAACAACCCAAATGTCCATTTATAAGGAGCAGTTAAATAAACTATGCTTAATCTGCAAAGGAAATGCTGTACAGTTGAAAAAAGACAAAAAGGGGAAAAGCTATTATGAAAACACTCCCAGGATATAGTGTTAAGGTTCAGAAGTTTGTAAAAACAAAATGGGGAAGAGCCGGGCACAGTGGCACATGCTTGTAATCCCAGGGACTCAGGAGGTGGAGGCAGGAGGATGGTGAGTTCAAGACCAGAGGCAGTCTGCATAATTTAGCGAGACCCTGTCTCAAAAAAGTAAAAAAAAAAATAAAATGGGGAAAATGAGAATGTATATTTACATTTGCTTTATACAAACAAAAAAGCACTAATGAATATATAAGAAACTAATAAAGGTGGTCCCTTTTATGACAGCAGATGTGGGAAATTATAGGGTACCAAAGCATGATTTTTCAACATATTTTTTATGAATTAATTATGCATAAATAAGCAAAAAAATGAAAAGTCTGATATGAAATGGGCAAATATCACTAATAGCTTGTTTTCAGAAAATGAAATACAAAAGGCTAATTAACATGCAGAGACTATTAATTTCACTCAAAATTAAGGAAGAATAAATAACAAAATGCCACTTTTCATCTAAGAGCCTGACAAAGATGAACAAAATCAATAACAACTAGCTTGAGCCAGGTGTGGTGCTACATGAATGTAATCTCAGCTACTCAGGAGGCTGAGGTAGGAGTATTGCATGTTCAAGGCTAGCCTGAGCTACAAAGTGAGCCCCTGCATCTCAAATAAAACAAAAGAAAAAACTTACTTTGACAGGAATGTGCAGAAATGATCAGCCTCAACAGTAGGTAGAAATATAAATGAGTATAATCCTTTTGGAGGGGCTGGGATTTAGCTCAGTGGGTAGAGCGCTGAGCTGCAGTCTCTGAGGCCCCGAGTTCAATTCCCAGCACCACAAAAATGGGAGAAGGGCCTGGCAATCCACTCCCAAGGCAATCCCGAAGCACTCAGCCATTGAAAACCCTATGAGGGTCGCTATGAGTCGGATACCGACTCATCCTTTTGGAGGGCAATATGTACCATAATTCTTAATGTGTTTTCCCTTTTGCCTAGCCAACTCACTTCTAGGAATTGATCATAATATATGTGCATAAAAATGTGTTAAATTATATGTATAATGGTGTTTATTCAGAACTATTTATCACAGAAAAACACTAGAGACATTTTAAATGTTCATCAACAGGAGACTGGTTAAACAAATTAAGATTTATCAATAAAATGGAAAACAACACTGCTATGAAATGAATGAAGTAGCTCTATATGTGTTGTCATATGAGCCTAAGTGAAAGAAGATAACTGTGGTCAGGCATGGTGACACACACCTATAATTCCAGTGATTTGGGAGACAGAGGCAGGAGGATCCCAAGTTCAAGGCCAGAAGCAACCTGTGTAACTAGCAAGACTCTGACTTAAACTAAAAAAACCATTTTAAAATGGGTTGGGGGTACAGTTCAGTGGTAGAGCACTTGCAAAACATGTGAGGCTCCAGGTGATTCAACCTCCAAGTACCACCAAAAAAAAAAAAAAAAAGATAACTGTAGAACTATACTTTTTGTGTGTGTGCAAGAAAAAACTATAACATTTCTTTTCTAGGCGTTACACATAAATCCAAAATCTGAGACATATTCTATTCTGATTTTAGGTCATTGTATTAATTTCGGTTTCTGAGCCCTTATTACACCACTCATATAGGAGCTTAAAAGACAAGAGAATTTATTTTGTGGGATCTACATCTATAATGAACACCTTGCTTTCACAAGAAATAAGAATATTACAGAAAAATACTAGCCCCCTTCTGAAATACCCCGAGGCAAGATACTCACTGGATATCCAAAATTAGTACTGACTTGTCTGTTGTTGGCTTGCAGAAATCTCTCTAGTTCTGAAAGAAAAAGAGAGAAATGAGAAGGCTGCCTGTCTTAGATCAGCCTGTGATGCTTGCTGCTGGTGAAGACTTCATAGCTTCCCACATTCTGTTGCTGAGAATATCTGTTTAAAAATGAGATTTGGATTGGACACCATGGAACACGCTTATAAACCCAAGGCTAAGGCACGACTGAGCATCTGAGGCCAGAGGCAGCCTGTGTAATGTAGCAAGACCCTGTCTCAAAATAAAATAAATGAAACAGTGGGTGGGGGTGCAGCTCAGTGGTAGAGCACTTCCCTAGCATGTGAGACCCTGGAGGCCCTGGGTTCAGCCCTTTAGTACAGAGAAAAAAAAAAAAATTAAAAATGAGATTTTAAAGTGCGCACTATGGTGCATGCCTGTAATCCTAGTGACTTGGAAGGCTGAGCAGGAGGATCAGGAGTTTAAGACCAGAGGTACCCTATGCAATTTAGTGAAACTGTCTCAAAAAGAAAAAATAAAAAAGGGGCTGAGGGTACTGCTCAGTGATAAGAGCACTTGCATAACATCCATGAGGCCCTGGTTTGATTCTCAGCCCTGAACAACAACAACAACACAGATTTTTCTCTTTAGTCAAATAATCAAGAAATATAATAAAAGTGGAAATCCTCAAGTATTTCAGCTTTCTGGAGGCAACAGGACAAGTACCTCTTGAAGAGTTCACAAATTAATACCTCAAAAGTGCTTCCTAGATTATGTCTCCACAGATACTATTGCCAAACACAGAAACCCAGCTCTCTCTCATAGTTCAATTCTAGCATCTTGTCTTAGCATACCTGAGGCTCTTTTCCCAGCTAGCATTTCCTAAACTTGCTATGATACTCTGATACATATATTCTATTTTTTGGCCAATGTTCTTAGCTCCTAACTCTCTCCCCAGGCAGGCCACGGACACTGGAATTTCTTTTCCCCAAAGCAGGTCACAGAAACTAATCTTCCCCCACTTTCTGGTCCTGGAAGTAGCCATAAAGAAATTCTCTGACCTTGATTTCATAGTAAATCATAAGACCCTTCTCATTCCAGAGGGGTCCTGCCTTGGAGACAGGAATACCACACAGACAGGCCAACTATTTTCTTTTCATTGATTTTATACAAATTATTCAAAGTAATACATAAACACATTTTCACTGTAAGGGATACAAGGAAATTATATATATGTATGTGTATGTGTATATATATGTATATATGTGTATATATGTATACATACATATATACACACACACATACACACAAAATGTAAAGGTTTGTTTCATACATCTTCTACTCCTTTTCTCAAGGAAACTACTGCTGATAGATTGGTATATGCATTAGGCCCTCCTTTCCAGTGCATTTACATCCAAATACACACACACACACACACACACACACACACACACACACAGAGAGAGAGAATTGTATGGGTTTAAAACAAATGAGAAATGCTCGTTTAGCTCTGCAAGTTGCTTTTAAATTTTTATACTATGTATTAGAGATATTTTTATGCCAATACATACAGTTTTACCTCATCCTTTTGAATTACTACTTTGTATTACTTAACCACCTCTCAATAATTATTAATAATAATTATTGTTGTGTTGTCCTGGTGATATTTGCAAATGCATATGGCTGGTAAGGGAGAAGGAAAGGAAAAATAAAAAAGTACAATCTTGTAAAACCTCCAGGACCCAGAGAACTTCCTAGGCACTGTGCTAAGCAGACAATCTAGCAGAATCATACAACATATATGTAAAAAAGTGAAGCACCAATTCAAAATAAGTTGTAAAATAAGATTTTACAGGACTGGGGGAGTTGATCCCAGGGCCTCATAAATGCTAGGCAAGTGTTCTACCACTGAACTGTATACTCCCAGCTCCCTTTTTATTTTTATTTTTTAGACAGTCTCACTAACTTGCAATCTTCTTGCCTGAGACTCCTGAGTAGTTGAGATTATAAATGTGTGCCACAGTGCCCAGTTCTAAATGAATGAATTTTATGGTATGTGAAGAATGTCTCAACAAAGCTATTTAAAAGTTTTGTTAATCATAAATATATTGACAAACAGAGGTACTGTCAATATTTTTGTAGCACTACAACATAAACACTGAAGTCCTTAGTTACCTTCATGAAAGAAAGCATGAAGCTCTTACAAATTATTTTTTACACAAACATTTACCAGGTGTTTATCATGTGGCAGATGTTGTCCTAAGTGCTTTACAAATATTACCTCATTTAATCCTCATAGCAACCCTATTGGTAGCACAATTATTATCCCCATTTTATAGATGAGGAACTATGGCACAGAGAAATTAAGTGCTGTGTCAAAGACAACATAGTAAATGGTAGGGCTAGGATTCAAACTAGATGATAAGTTCTTAGGATCCACATTCTTGATCACTATGCCTACCATGTGACCTTTACTTCATAGCACTTACTGTATACATAACTTGATATTTCTCTGTGCTATTATTTAAAGTGCAAATTAATCAAATGCTAAACCTTGCTAAATCATAATCCCCCTAAAACCCAGGACTCTGCCTAGTTTTATTGCCACTATCGGCTGCACCTAACACAGTGGCTGGCACTCATTTAGTAATAAATATTTATTGTATGAATGAATGAATAAGTTGTTATTATTATTATTATTATTATTATTATTATTAGTAGTAGTAGTAGTAAAGTACTAAAGTAGTAATACTAAAATTGATGACCACATTTTTCATTTGCCTGGAACTTACTATTCACAAGAAGATGAAGGAGAAGTTACTCAATTGCCTCTTCCTCGCTCTTTGTTGGCTCTCCTGAGGGTAGAAGATGTCCTAGCTTTCCACTGAATGGCAAGATTTCCTCCTTATGGAACTAGGACCTAGGCCTTTGGAATGGGCTCCCTCTAGGAAGGAATCAGACAACTGCCCAACAACAGGAAGAAGGTACAGAATGGCCTTTCATCAGTGAACTAATTTCATTCTCTGTACCTTCTCCATTCCTCAAAAGGAAGCCTACAGCTAAAAGTAGGCATACATTCTGGCTTGCTTTTGCAAAATTTCAAGTCAGAATTTTTTTTTTCCAATACTAGGTGATTGAATCCAGGGCTTTGCACATACTTTGCAAGCACCCGACCACTGAGCTGCATCCCTAGCTCACTTTTTCCTTTTTATTTTGAGACAGGGTCTTGTTAAGTTATGCAAGTTGCCTGTGGCCTCTAACTTGTGATCCTCCTGTTTCTGCCTCCCAAGCCACTGTGATTACATGCGAGTACCACCATGCCCAGCACATGTCAGAATTTCTAATTAATTTAATTTAATGTTTTACATGTTAGGCAGTTCCATTCAGAAAGATGCCTTGGTCATGATTACTCTAGCTCCTTCTGGTACCTTGATTTCAACCAAAAGAAATCATGAAAGTAATATGGAAATCCTCCCTAACGATATAGAGCATTTGTTCTATCCACAAAAAAAGCTGCAAGTGAGGACCTTAACTTTTTTCACACTGACCACCTCTTTTTAGCAAAAGAAAGCTGTAAAGGTTAGGGATAGAAAAAGGAATATAAGCTTTCCTGGTGAACTTCCAAATATTGGAAAAATATAAAAGATGAAAGACTGTAACTATCAAATTAGAATTCTCAGATGGCAAAAGAGAGGAGCTTGTACTTGTAAGTATGAAGTACAGTACTTACTTCTGCAAAATATATTTCCCATCCTGGTCATTTGCTTGTTAGGTTGGCTCTTTGGTAGGTTGTCTATATGTCATATCCATACATATGTGTGCATGCACACTTTTCAGCAGCAATAATAACATGTAAACTTGTATTTCTTTCTGAGTTCACCTACCTCTTCCATTTTGCTTGTCTTCAGTATTGTTTTCAAGTACAGGCATTGCAGAGTAGTACCAACTACAATTCCATGGAATTACTATAAAGGAAATGAAAAGATTTGGAATGAGAATTTCTCATGCTGATACTGTTTCATTCAAATACGTGCTTAAGAAATTTGAAACGTGATCTCTGAAATCCAAAATAATCTACCCCTAACACACATATACTGGATTTTAGAATTCACTTCTTTTATTCTCATCATGAAGATATTTTCAAAGCTTGGGAAACAGATTTCACTTCCTTGCAACCAAGTCCGAATTGATGGCTACAATCTGTTGGAAAAAGAATTATCTGAAACTTAGAAATAGGTGAAAGAAATTTCTGGGTGATTTTTAAATTCAGCTCTACCATTTAACTGGCCTTGACATCTTACTGGTTCCTTCATTAGTTAACTAAATAAAACTTTTGAGACCTGTTCTTTTTATATGAAAATCATGTTTTTATAACCTTTTGAAAACTATATCAAATCTCGTGAATTTGCTATACAAACAGGTCCTTTTTTTCTTACCTTCTTTCTCTCCATCTGTTATGGTTTGAATACAGAATGTCCCTCACTGGCTCATGTGTCAAATGCTGGGTCCCCAAATGGTAGCACTATTTTGGGAGGTGGTGGGGCCTACTTGGAGTAAGTGGGTCAGTGAGGGTGCGCCTTGGAAGGTTATGCCTGGTCCCCAGTTCCTTCCCCCTCTCTGCTTCTTGTTCATCATGAAGTGAAGAACCTGCTCTGCCACATACTCCTGCCACCATGATGCTCTGCCCAAGTGCCTGGGGCCAAGAAACCATAAACTGAATTCTCTGAAACCATGAGCCAAAATAAATCTTTCTTCTCTTAAGTTGCTTAGATCAGGCATCTTGTCACAGCCACAAAAAAAGCTGATCAATACACCATCCTTAACCCAACTCAGAAAATTCTAATAAAGTATATTTATTCTAATAAATTTCTCTCAGATGTCATATGTCACTAAATGTGGATAAGCCAAGACTAGAAAACTTGAGTGAAAAATACCTATAAAGTTAGTTGCAAAACTATAAGAAATGAAGTATTAAGTGTTGTGACAAATTGGTGAGTGCATACTTTTATAAAAGTATCCAGAATTTAAAAAAATAATTATTGTAGAAAAATTCATTTGTGGTTGTGGTCCACAAGTTTTTTACTCCAATTTAGATTCTTCTGTGAACAGAATCTCTGTTCTCCTACTCATTGTCAGCAGTTCCAATACCAGCATTTCCTGGGCACCCAGTCCAATCCCTGGTTGTCTCCACCCCCACACTGGGCTTGGGGCTCCTACTATTACTGAAAAAGGAGAGTCAAGAATGGCAGGAGCTGGGCACTGTGGCACACACTTGTAATCCCAGTGACTCAGGATGCTGAGGCATGAGGATTGGAGGTTCAAGGCCAGAGGCAGCCTAGGAAACTTAGTGAGACACTGTTTAAAAAATAAAAAAAGGGCTGGGAGTGCGATTCAGTGGTAGAGCACACGCCTACCATGTGTGAGGCCCTGGGTTCAATCCCTAATACTGCCATAAAATAAAATAAAATAAAATGAATGGGATGGGATAGCCTGACATTCTGGATGCTCTCAACCCCTATAGCGCCATCAGCAGCTTTGAGATGGTAGCTGGCCAAATATCCACAATCATCACAGCTTGAAAAGTAACATGGTTATAAAGCACTTAGCCGGTGAGGGACCTGGGTAATGACTATTCAGCTGGAAGCAAGCATGCATCCAATTTCAGTACACACGTCATATCACATGGCAGGCAACTGGAAAGAATATTTAAACTGTTAAAATCAGAGTAAGACTGGAAGAATGTGAGGGAAGGGAGGAAGAAATGGGATGTGGGAGAAAAATGGGAAGAGACAGAGTAAAAAATGGAATAGGAGCCAGAGAATTGGGCTTTATTTTATTGTCTACTACTCGTTAATGATAATGTGACTTGGAGCAAATTATTGATCATTTACTGCCTCATATTTCTTCTAAAATGCAAGTGACTAAAAAAAAAAGAAGGAAGGAACTAATTTAGATAGGTACAGGATGAAGAAACCAATTAAGGAACATATTTGTCAGAGAAGAGTTTAGGGTAATTATATATTGAAAATAAAGACAAGCCAGGCACGGTGGCACATGCCTGTAATCCCAGCAGCTTGGGAGGTGGAGGCAGGAGGATTCCAAGTTTGAGACCAGAGGTAGTCTGTGTAATTTAGCGAGACCCTGTCTCAAAAATAGTAAAAAAAAAAAAAAAAAAAAAAAAAAAAAAAAAAAAAAAAAAAAAAAAAAAAAAAAAAAAAAAAAAAAAAAAAAAAGAGAGAGAGAGAGAGAGAGAGAGAGAGAAAAGAAAAAAAAGGGCTGAGGGTGCAGCACAGTGGTACAGCATTTGCAAAGCATGCAAGTGTGAGGCCCTAGGTTCAACCCCCAACACCGCAAATAAAGACAAAATTGTTCTCTATTATGAAGTTGAAGTAGAAAAAGTGTGAAGAATTAAATTAAGTAATATATGGAATTTGCCTGGCACAGTACTGGGTACAAAGTAGTCAACTGATGAATTGTTGTTGCTAGGTGCCTTCAAGTTGTGTCTGACTCATAGCAACCCTTATAAGGTTTTCAATGGCTGATTGTTTTGGGATTGCCTCAGGAGTGGATTGCCATGTCCTTCTCCCATTTTTGCAGTGCTGGGAATCGAACTCAGGACCTCAGAGACTGCAGAGCAGTGTTCTACCAACTGAGCTAAATCCCAGTCCAACTGATGAGTAGCAATATTAAAAACTTTTAATATACAGTCAGGTGTGGGGTGGCTCATGCTTGCAATCCCAGAGACTAGGGAGGTGGAGGCAGGAGGATTGCAAGTTTGAGGCCAGAGGTAGCTTGTGTAACTTTAGTGGCAACCTGTCTCAAAACAGCAACAACAACAACAAAGTAAAAAATAGGCTGGAGGCACAGCACAGGAGTAAAACACTTTGCAAAGCATGTGTGAAACCCTGAGTTCAATTCTCAGTCTGAAAGAAATATATTTTAATATAGCCCCATTAGATATAAATGTTGGTGGAGTACAGAGTTCATAGGCTTATGCTATTTCCATTATGCAACTATTACATCACTTTTGGTTATACTTCCATCAACTTACATATTTCACTGACCTTTTGATTAATATACAGTAAAATAAATTATATGCATTTATAGATTATATACCTTTTTTCTTTGCTATATATTTGTTTGTCCTATTTTGAGATTATCCTCTCCTTCTTTATCCCTCCACATTATTTCCCCTCCTCTTACCCCCTCCTCAACCTCCACTCCCCCAGCTAGCCTCTTCACCCCATCTTTCTACTCGGCTTTCATTTTCCCTTTTTAAATAAGCCTGAAAAAATACACAAACACACACACACACACACACACCCCACATGTCTGTCAGTTTGCCATACTATGGGAGCTGGTGCATTGCTGTGATGCTGAAAATTATGCCACTGGTATTATAGATACCAGTAGGGTCACCCATGGTAGACAGGTTTCAGCTGAGCTTCCAGACTAAAACAGAGGAGGGAGTAGGACTTGGTAGACCACTCATGAAACAATTAGCAATTAAAAATCCTATGTATAGCAGAGAAACACTGTCAGACATAGTGCCAGAAAATGAGCCCCCCAGGTTGTAAGTCACTCAGAAGATGACTGGGGAAGAGTTGCCTCCTCAAAGTAGAGCCTAGCTTAATGACAAGAATAGAGTAAGCCCAATGACCTCCGTTTGCTGATGTGGCACTATTCAAAATGAGGAACAACTGTAAAAATTCTTAATAATTAGAATGTTGGAAGGTACGTAGTATGAACCTAGAAAAATTAGAAATCATCAAAAGGGAAATGGAGCACATAAACATTGACATTCTAGTCATTAGTGAGCTAAAATGGACTGGCATGGGCCATTTTGAATCAGATATTCCTATGGTCTACTATGTTAGGAATGACAAATTAAAGAGAAATGCAGTTGCATCATCATCAAAAGCAACATCTCAAGATCTGTTCTGAAGTACAATGCTGTCAGTGATAGAATAATATCCATATGCCTACTAGGAAGGTAACTTAATAAGACATTAATTCAAATCTATGTACCCACCACTAAGACCATAGATGAAGATAGGGAAGATCTGAATGCTGCAATCTGAAATAGATAGAACATGCCATCAGGATGTACTGATAATTACTGGTGATTCGAATGCAAGAGTTGGAAACAAACAAGAAGGCTCAGCTGTTGGAAAATATGGCTTTGGTGACAGAAACGATGCCAGAGATAACATGATAAAATTTTGTCAGAACAATGACTTCATTGCAAATACATTTTTTTTCACCAAATAAACTGTGACTATTCATGTGGAATTCACCAGATAGAACATATAGGAATCAAACTGATTATATTTGTAGAAAAAAAATTATGGAAAACTTCAATATCAAATGTCAGAATAAGACCAGATGCTGATTGTGGATCAGGCCATCAACTGCTCATATGCAGGTTCAAAATGAAACTGAAGAAAATTAGAACAAGTATATGAGAGCCAAGGTATGATCTTTTATTATTATTATTATTTTTTGGTGGCACTAGGGGTTGAACCCAGGGCCTCACGCTTTCTTGCTTTGCAAGTGCTGGACCACTGAGCTGCACCCCCAGCCCTTGTTTTTTTTTTTTACTTTTTGAGACAGGGTCTCACTAAGTTATGTAGATTTCCTCTGGTCTTGAACTTGCGATCCTCCTGGCTCTGCCTCCCAAGCTGCTGGGATTACAGGCGTGCACCACCACGCCCGGCCCCAAGGTATGATCTTGAGTATATCCCACCAGAATTCAGAGACTACCTCAAGCACAGTTTTAATGCATTAGACAATAATGATTGAAGACAAAACAAGCTGTGTCATGACATCAAAGACATCACTCAGGAGAGAAAAAAAGGTTATTAAAAAGACAGGAAAAAAGAAAAGACAAAATTACATGTCAAAAGAGACTCTGAAACTTGCCCTTGAACTTTAAGCAGCTAAAGTAAAAGGAAGACATGATGAAGTTAAAGATCTAAACAGAAGATTTCAAAAGGCAGCTCAAGAAGACAAAATCAAATATTATAATTACATGTGCAAAGAGCTGGAGATAGAAAACCAAAAGGGAAAAACACACTCTGTTTTTCTCAAGCTTAAGGAATTGAAGAAAAAAATTCAAGCCTCCAGGGGCAACAGTAAATGATTCTACGGGGAAAATATTAAACAATGCCAGAAATATCAAAAGAAGATGGAAGGAATACACAGAGTCATTATACCAAAAAGAACTGGGGAATGACCACCCATTTCAAAAGACTGCATATCATCAGCAATCAATAATACTGAAGGAAGAAGTGGAAGCTGCCTTGAAGGAACTGGTGAAACACAAGACTCCAGGAATTGATGGAATACCAATTGAGATGTTTCAACAAACAGATGCAGGACTGGAGGTGCTCACTTGCTTATGCCAAGAGAATTGGAAAACAGCTACCTGGCCAACTGACTGGAAGGGATCCATATTTGTGCCTATTACCAAGAAAAGAGATCTAACCAAAGGTGGAAACTATCAAATAATATTAATAAAACATGCTAGTAAAATTTTGCTAATGATCATTCAAAAGCGACTGCAGCAGTATATAGACAGGTAACTGCCAGAAAATCAAGCCAGATTCAGAAGAGGGTGTGGAACCAGGGACATGATTGCTGATGTCAGATGATATTAGCCAAAAGCAGAGAATACCATAAAGATGTCTATCTATGTTTTATCAACTGTGCAAAGGCATTTCACTGTGTGGATCATAACAAATTATGAATAATACCATGAAGAATGGGAATACCAGAATACTTAATTGTACTCTTGAGGAATCTGTACATGGACCAAGAGATAGTTATTCAAACAGAACAAGGAAACACTGACTGGTTTGAAGTTAGGACAGGTGTGCTTCAGGGCTGTATCCTGTCCCAAGACCTCTTCAATCTCTATGCTGAGCAAATGATCCGAGAAGTTGGACTTTATGAAGAAGAATGAGGCATCAGGATTGGAGGAAGACTCATTACAAAACTGGGTTATACAGTTGACACAACTCTGCTTGCTGAAAGTGAAGAGGATTTGAAACTTTTACTGATGAAGGTCAAAGAACAGAGCCTTCATATCAACAAAACAAAAATCCTTACTACCGGGTTGGTAAGCAACTTCGTGATAAATGGAGAAAAGATTGAGGTTATCCAAGATTTTGCATTAATTGGTTCTACAATCAACACCCATGGAAGCAGCAGTCAAGAAATCAAAAGGCACATTGCATTGGGAAAAACTACTGCAAAAGACCTCTTTAAAGTATTGAAAAGATGCCACATTGAAGACGAAGGTGTGCCTGACTCATGACATGGAATTTTCAGTCACATCATATGGTTTGGAAAGTTGGACAGTGAATAAGGGAAAGAGGAAAAGAATTGATGTCTTTATTCTCAAGACAACAAATAATCCGATACACAAGTGGGCAAAGGAAATGAACAGACAGTTCTCAAATAAAGAAGTTCATAAGGCCATGAAGCACCTGAAAAAATGCTCAATATCCCTATCCATTAGGGAAATTCAAATCAAAACAGCACAGAGATTCCATCTCACTCCAGTAAGAATTGCCAAGAGCAACAAAACAAATAATAACAAATGCAGGAGAAGTTTTGGAGAACACTCTTACACTGTTGGTGGGACTGTAAATTGGCTCAACCACTTTGGAAATCAGTATGGAGAGACTTCAGAAAACTAAAAATAGAACTGCCAGCTATTTTGTCTATACCACTACTGGGACTAGAACTCAGCTATACTACTACTGGGAATGTACCCAAAGGGAGATGAGTCATCATACCACAGAACACCTGTTGAGACATCTACAGATTCAATGCAGCACTTTTTATAATAGCAAGGAGACAGAACCAACCAAGGTTCCTATCAACAGAAGAATGGATAAAAAAAAACTATGGTACATATACACAGTGGAATACTACTTAGCAATTAAAAAAATGAAATGATGTCATTTGCAGCATAATGGATAGAACTGGAGATAGAACTGGATAGAATGGATAGAACTGACTCGGGATGGGAACCTAATGTGACCTTTTGTGTTTCCACATGAATTTTAGGATTATTTATTCTGTTTCTGCAAAGTCTGTCATTGGAATTTTAATGGGGATTACATTAGGTTTAAGGCCACCATTGAGTCACTTGGCGCTTGACCACCTAGGCTTGCTGTGCTTTGACAAGGAGCTTGGGGTAGTGTGAGGTGTCCAGGGCCAGCTTGGACAGGTGGGGCCAGAGGCCATCCTGGCAGGGTACCAGGTTACCAAGGTAGCCTGAGTCACCAGTTCTCCTTTTGGTTCTGAGTTCATTCGCTTAAGATATATTCTCCAGTTCCAGTGATTTTGCTGCAAATGACATTATTTCATTTTTTTTATTGCCGAGTAATATTCCATGGTGAATATATACGATGATTTTTTATCCATTCCTCTGCTGACGGATATCTTGGTTGGTTCCATATCCTTGCCATTGTGAAAAGTGCTACATTAAATATGGAAAGGTAGGTGTCTCTGTGCTATGATGATTTTCTCCCATTGAGTATGTTTCCAGGAGTGGTATAGCTGGGTCATATGGCAGTTCTAGTCTTAGTTTTCTAAGGTATGTCCATATTGATTTCCAAAGTGGCTAAGCTAAATTACAATACCATAAGCAGTGTAAAAAGGTTTCTTTCCCTCCACATCCTTGCCAGCATTTGTTATACTTTGTTTTCTTGATCTTGGCCATTCTTACTGAAGTGAGATAGAATCTCTGTACTGTTTTGATTTGAATTTCCCTAATGGGTAGGGATATTGAGTATTTTTTCATGTGTTTATTTCAAACTTCTTCATTTGAGAACTGTCTGTTCATTCCTTTGCCCACTTATGTACTGGGTTATTGTCTTAGAATTTGCTTTCTTAAGTTCTTTGTATATTCCAGAAATTAGTCCTCTGCCAGGCAGGTAGGATGCAGATTTTCTCACATTTAGAGAGCTCTCCCATAACTCTGTTGATTGTTTCCTTTGATCTTCAGAAACTTTTTAATTTCATGTAATCCCATTTGTCAAGACTTGGTGCCATTTCCTGGGTGACTGTAGTCTTGTTAAGGAAATACTTTCCTATGCCTATGTGTTGGAGTGTTTCCTAATTTTTCCTCTAGTGGTTATAAGGTTTCCATTTTCATGTTGAGATCTCTTATCCATTTCAAATTTACTCTCATGCAAGTTGATAGATATGGGTCTATTTTCAATTTTCTGTAAAGGGACATCCAATTTTCCCAGCACTATTTGTTGAAGTGGCCACCTTTTCTCCACTGAATATTCTTACCCCTTTTGTCAAAAATTAGTGGCTGTAGTTGCATGGGTAGATCTCTGGGCCTTCAATTATGTTCCATTGGTCTTCAAGCTTATTTTTGTGCCAGCACCAAGCTACTTTTGCCACCATAACACTGTAGTATAGTTTGAGGTCAGGTATCGTGAACCTGTCTGCACTGTTTTTGCAGCTTAAGATTGTTTTGGCTATATGTGACCTTTTGTGTTTCCACATGAATTTTAGGATTACTTATTCTGTTTCTGCAAAGTCTGTCATTGGAATTTTAATGGGGATTACATTAAATCCGTAAATTGTTTTGGGTAGTATGGCCACTTTTACAATTTTGATTCTCCTAATCCATGAGCAGGGAAGGTCCTTCCATCTTCTAGTATCCACTGTAATTTCTTTCTTTAGTGTTTTGAAGTTTCTCTTGTAGAGATCTACAGGATCTTTGGTTAGATTGATTTAATTTTTTGGTGGGCTATTGTGAATGGGATTGTTGTCTTCCTTTCCTTCTCTTCCTGTTTACTACTGGTGTAAAGGAAGGCTAGTGAATTTTTAGTGTTAATTTTGTATCCTGTTACTTTGGTGAAGGAGTTAATTAGGTCTACAAGTTTTCTAAAGGAATTTTTTGGGTGCTTTAGGTAAAGGATCATGTCATCCATGAGTAAGGATAATTTGATCTTCTTTGCCTGTCTGTATCTCTTTGATTTCTTTCTGTTGTCTAATTGATTTGTCTAGGACATCAATCACAAAGAGAGAAGAGAATGGACATCTTTGTCTTGTTCCTGATCTTAGGGGGAATAGCTTCAATTTTTCCCCATTTAATATGATACTCACTGTAGGTTTATCATGGATGGGCTTTATGCTATTAAAGTATTTCCTTATTATGCCTATCTTCTCTAAGGCCTTTTTTTCAAGAAAGGAGGTTGCACTTTGTCAAAGGCCTTCTCAGCATAATTGAGATGATCATGTGGTTTCTGCCTGCAAGTCTCTTGATATGCTGAATTACATTGATTTTCGTATGTTAAATCAGGCTTGCATCTGTGGAATGAAGCCCACTTGATCATGGTTATGTTCTTTTTTATATGCTGCTAAATTTAGTTTGCCAGAATGTTATTGAGGATTTTAGCATCAATGTTCACCAGGGAAAATGGTCTATAGTTCTCTTTCTTTGAAGTATCCTTGCCTGGTTTTGGTATCAGGGTGATATTGGCTTCATAGAATGAGCTTGGAAGTGCCCCTTCCTTTTCTACTTTAATTTGAGAAGACGTATTAATTCTTCTTTGTATGTATGACAGAATTCTGCTGTGAACCCTTGGAGACCTAGGCTTTTCTTTGTTGGAAGATTTTTTATTACTGTCTCTGTTTTTGTGACTGTAATGGGTCTGTTTAAATTGCTTTTGGTCCCTGGGCTTAATTTTGGTAATTCATATGTGTTAATGAATCTTTGTATTTCTTCTGTATTTTTGTTGTTTTGGTAGTACTATTTCTCAAGGTAGTCCCTGATGATCTTCTGGATTTTGTTGGTATCGGTGGTTATAGCTTCATTCTCATCTCTAATTTTTAAAATTTGGCCTTTTCTTTCTTTCTTTTTGTGAGACTGGCTGAGGGGGGGGCTACTTTATTAACTTTTTCAAAGAACCAGCTCTTAGTCTCATTGAGTCTTTGAATTGTTTTTTTAGATTCTAATTGGGATATCTCTGCCTTGATCTTGATAATTTCTGTCTCAGTGTTCCTTTTTGGATTGGCTTGATGTTGGCCTTCTAGTGTGTTAAGATATGTAATTAGGTTATTTAATTGGGCCCTCCCTAACTTATTGGTGAAGGAATGCACAGCTATGAACTTCCCTCTTAGACCTGCCTTTGTTGTAGCCCATAAACTTTGATAGGATGTATTTTCATCCTCGTTTGATTGCAGAAATTTTTAAATTTCCTCTCTGCTTTGATGACCAACTAATCATTAAGCAGTGTATTATTTAGTCCCCATGAATTTTTAACGTTGCTGAAATTTTTCTTGCTTTTGAATTCTAGTTTTATTCCAGTGTGATCTGTAAGGTACAGTGTATGATTTCTATTTTTTATATTTGTTGAGGACATTTTTGTGGACTAAACTGTGGTCTGGGGCTGGGATTTAGCTCAGTTGGTAGAGTGCTGTGCTGCAGTCTCTGAGGTCCCGAGTTCAATTCCCAGCACTGCAAAAATGGGAGAAGGACCTGGCAATCCACTCCCAAGGCAATCCCAAAACAGTCAGCCATTGAAAACCCTATGAGGGTCACTATGAGTCAGATACCGACTCGATGGCACCTAACAACAACAACAACAAACTGTGGTCTATATTAGAAAAAGTTCCAGGATGTGCTGAGAAGAATGTGTATTCCACATCTGATGGATGGAATATTCTGCAGACATCTGTAAGTTCCAGTTAGTCTATGGTGCTATTTAAGTCCTTGTTACTCTGTTGATCTTTTGCTTTGATGACCTGTCTCTTGGCAAAAGCAGGGTATTGAAATCTTCCGTAATTATTGTATCTGGCCCAGTGCATTCCTTTATCTCCAATAAAATTTGTTTTATGAAGCTAGGTGTCCCTGTATTTGGTGAGTAAATATTAAGTATTGTTACAGGTTCTTGGTTGACTGTTCCTTTTACCAATATGTAGTATCCTTCTTTGTGTCTTCTGATTAGTTGCAAATTGAAGTCTGAGTTGTTTGAAATTAGTCTCACAACTCCTGCTTTTTTGGGGGTGGGGTTTTTCACATGCATGGTGTATTGTTTTCCAGCCTTTAATTTTCAGTCTTTTATGCTCTTTATGGATGAGGTAAGTCTCTTGAATACTGCCTATTCAGAGGTTATGTTTTTTAATCCAATTGGTCAGTCTATGCCTCTTGAATGATGAGTTAAGACCATTTATTTACATTGAGAATAATTACTGAGAGGCATTTATTATTCAGCATCAATTTGATGCTAATTTCTGGCTTTTGATTCATATTTAGCCTAATGTTTCCTTAAGTTCCCCTCATATTTATTATTCATTCCTTTGATTTTGTATTTGGGGTTGTCTTAGCTCTCCGATATGTGGTGTTTCACTGAGGAGCCTCTATAATGCTGGCTTGGTGGTTGCAAAATGTTTAAACAAGTCAATATGATGGAATGTCTTGAACTCATCATCTATTTTAAAAGATAGCTTTGCTAGGTAATGTAATTTTAGTTTGCAGTTATTCTTTTTCAGGGCTTGAATGATGTCTGGCCAAGCTTTCCTAGCCTTTAATGTTGTTGAGAAATCAGCTGTTATTCTGAGTTGGCATTTCTCTCTTTTGGCTTTTAGAATAGCTTTGTTGCTCTCTAGATTTAGCATTCCAGTTATGTACTGTGGAGAGGATCTGTTCTGATCTATTCTGTTTGGAGTTCTGAATGTTTCAGTTGTATAGGAATCCAGTTCTTGCTTTTGGGAAGTTCTCATATAACACCTCTTTGAATAAATTTCCTAATTCTTTTGTGTTATTTTCAGCTCCTTTGTGGACCTCCTGAATTTGTAGATTTCATTTCTTCATTTTATCAAAGACCTCTTGAAATTCTTGCTCATACTGCTTCATCTTTCTTTCTTTCTTTCTTGACCTCTGAGTAAAAATTCTTCAGCCATTGGTTATCCTGTTTTTGGCTTTATCTAGTCTGAATACTGAAGATTCTACTGTAGTATCGAGTTGATTGATTTGCTTTGTAGTTCTAGGATTTCTGTTTCATTCTTCTTCAGGATCTCAATTTTTTGGCTAAATTTTGCTTCTAATTCAGATACCTTTTGTCCAGTGAATCAAATGCTCTCATGGTGTCTCTGAAATCTTTCAACATATTTACAAGCAGGGTTCTAAGTTCTTTATCAGGCATGTCTAAGCATCTGATAGCTTTGAAATTACCCATTGAGGGGCTTTGGTCTATTGGATCTTCCCATCCAGCTTGACCTTTCATGTTTTGTGTTTTTCTGCTGAGGCTTGCCCATTGCTTGGTCTAAGTGCTAGCTCTCACCTCCTCTGTGAGTAAAGAGGCTCTCCCTATCTGCTCCTGTGTGACTAGATGATGATTGGTTGCTGGTACCTCTCTCCCTTACCCCATGTAAGTATCAGCCTCAGGGTCTGGTGCCTAGCTCTTGCAGCACCTCTGCAGTCAGCACTGCCCCATCTGTTTCTCTCTGTCCCCAGTGCTCACAGCTCCCAATCACGCCACTGCCTGAACCACTTCTCTTAGGCTCCCTGGACCTGTGGCACCCCTTCTCTGTGTTGCAGGTGCTCCTGGGTCCTCAACACCGTGCTACAGCCTAAGCAATGTCTCTTAGGGTCTCTGGTCCCACGGTGCCAGCTCTCTGTGTCACAGGTGCTCCAAGGTCCTAAATGCACCCACTGCCTGTTCTGTTGGGCTCACGCCCTCCTGGACTATGAATACACCACTGTCTGAACTGTCTCTCTTAGACTCCCTGGAAATGCAGCACCACTTCTGTGCGTGGGAGGTGCAGGTGTTTCTGGACTCTGAAGATATCGCAGCCTAAATAATGTCTCCTTCTTCCCCCAGTCCCACCGGCATTCCTGGTGCCTAATGTACCCATGCCTGAACCATCTCTCTTAGGTTTCCCTGTCTAACCCTCTCTTAGGCTTCCCTCCTCTGTCATAGGCACAGACCCTCCCTTGCCATGAAGGTGTCACAGCCTAAACCGTGTCTCTTGGTCTCCCTAGTTCCACCAGTTCTCCCTGTGCCTAAATGCACCACTGACTGAACTGTTTCTCTTGGGTTTGCTAGTTCTGTGGTACCACTTGTCTGGGTTGCCTGCCCAGGCCCTAAACTTACCACTGCCTGAGAACTGTCTGTTTTATGCTTCCCAGTCCCACAGTGCCCCTTCTCTGCATCAAACTCCTGGGCCCTAAATGTGCCACATCCTGAACAGACTTTCTTAGACTTGGAGTTTCAGCAGCACGAGCTGTTCCTCTCCATCCTCCAATCTCAGCACCACTCAAGTCTCTTCCTCTGACTCATGGTTCCAGTGGTGCCTGAGGCCAGAGCAGGAAGTATCTCCTCAGTAAAAAGAAAAAAAAAAAAAAAAGAAAAAAGAAAAGAAAAAAACTGTAGCCCTAGGGTCTGTGACCCTGCATGGGGGCCTCTCACAGCCTGGCCTTCACCCCACGAGAGTCCCAAAGTACCTCTAGCCAGCTGTGCACTCTCCCAGAGGGTCCCACAGCCTCTGAAACCTTTCACAGTTGTTTTTCTTGGTTGAGGATTCTAGTGAGTCACCTCACCATTTCCTCCTCTTCTCCATCGTTTTAATCTCCACTATTTGGTAAGTTGTCCTCATGCCATCCTTTTTCTTTAATAATTAAAGCTTCTCTCCACTCTTTTTTGTTTTTAGTAGAGAACTTTGCAATTTCCCTAACAGTTTTCTTCCCCAATTGAAGCGTGGCTGTTAACTGTCTACCACATTAACCAGAACTCCCGGAAAAAAAAAAAAAAATCAATATACAAGGGGTGGGCAAAAATATGGTTAATGTTTAAATTCAAAAAATTTTGAGGGGATTAGTGTTAATGTGCCTTTTACTGTAATAAATTTTTTTTGGTACACACCTACCACACTGGTAAAAAATTTAAATCTAATAATACTGTGTTAGAGAGAAAGTGGAACACATATATTGTTGGTGGCCTTAAAAATTGGACAATTACTCTGGACAATAACTTGGCCTTAGCTAATAAAGTTAATGAAGCACTTTAGCCTCCAACCCAGAAAATCCATTTTTAGGTATACACATTAGGGAAATGCTTATAAAATGTCAAATACAAGGATGTGTGAAATAAATGCCCCTAACTGCAAAACTGGAAACCAACCAAATGGCTACTAACAGTAGAATACACAAGGAATTTATGGTATGTTAACACAGTGGTAAATTATATAGCAATAAAATGAGTGAACTACAGTTATATACATTAAAATTGATAAATCTCAGAGTATATTTACAAATTGCAGAATAATGCACATAGTATCCTATTTATACAAATTTAAAGATCATGCAAAAAGTATATCATTAGAGATACATGCTTAATATATAAAGGTAAGGCTATAGAGAAAAGTAAGGAAATGAAAAATACAAAATTCAGGATAGAGGTTAGGGGAAGGAAAGGGGTTAGGATGGAGAATATTGAGTGGGAACTTCAAGCTACTCTTCTGTCTGTGTTATTGTGACTCTTTACAACATACACATTTGTTATAACTTTTTATCAATTCAACATATCATAACAAAAAGAACTGAAAAAATTAAAGTGAATATATCAACTGAAGGAAATACCCTTCCTTTCTTACTCAGGAGAGTAATTTTATTTTTAATTAATTAATTATTTTCTGAAGTGTTAGGGGGTTTAACCCAGGGTCTTGCAAATCCTAGGCAAGTGCTCTACCACTGAGTTGCATGCCAACCCCTTTTTATTTTTTATTTTAAGACAAGGTATCACTAAGTTGCACATGCTGTCTCTGACCTCAAACTTGCAATCCTCCTGCCTCACCCTCATGTTGCTGGATTTACAGGCGGGTGCCACAGTACTTGGCTCAGGAGTAATTTTTAAATAACTTATTGAAAGAGTAGGTCCAATTTGAGTCATTATATTTAGAAAAGTGTTTTGAGATCATTTTTAACTTATAGAAGAGCTACAAAAATAGTACAGAGAATTTCCATATACTCATTATCCATCTAGCCTTATGTTAGCATCTTACATAACCATAGAACACTTAAACTAAGAAATTAACCTTGGTATAATATTATGAACTGAAGTACAGAGTGCATTCATCTTTTACCATTTTCCCACAGTACTACCATTTTTTGATTCCAGGACCCAGTTCAGAATCCTACATTGCATTTAATCATTATATCTCCTTAGTCTCCTACATTCAGTTCAGAATCCTACATTGCATTTAATCATTATATCTCCTTAGTCTCCTCCAACCTGTGACTATCACTCATTCTTTCCTTGTTTTTTTTATGACCTTGACACTTTTGAAGGGTACTGGTCAGTTGTTTTACAGAATGTGTGTCTACCTGGAGTTGTCTGATATGCTCTATTCAGTGCATAATAACAGGGGATACATACATTTGATACATATTCCTGGAGATGTAAACCTAGAACACTTGGCTACAGGTTATCTGCCAGGACTCTCTGCTGTGAACTTATTATTTTTCCCTTTGTAATTGTTAAATATTTTGGGAGACAGTCAATACATTTTTAAAAAGTATGTTGAGAATCATTAGAGTTGTAAAAGAAGCACCAATGAGAAGTCAAAGAATGGCACTGGCCTCCATAAGACACAGTTACAGAAACCAAAGCTCTTTCATTTAAACATTAGAATACAAAGGTAGAAAAAAATAAACTGCCTCACCTTGAAATGATAGGTCCCCAGCTACCTGGAATTTGGTCTGAATTGCAGAAAATAGAAATGAAGATGACCTGAAACTTTGGGTTCAGAATAGGGTACATATATACTGACCTATTAGCCTATAGCCTTCTAACTGGCATCACACTAGAAACAAACTTCAAGTTCCTCTACAACACATCTGTGATTCTGTGCTGCCAGCATCATGTGTGCCTCACTCCCTGCATTACACACACAAGACTGGTGAACTTACTAAGTAAAAATGTGGGAGGGGAAGACTTTAAGGACAAGTCTGCAGGCTTATATTTAGTTCAGCCTGAAAACTACACAAAATATAAGCACAAAGAAGTATAACAATAATGTTAGTGATACCAGTGTTGCCAATGAATCTTGATACTAGAGTATCACAGAGTGTATCCATTTAAGTCATAGTATGCTTGCAATGAATAAATATGTCTGGGTGGGTGTGCATGTGGGGGTTCTTCACCAAAAAAATAGCAGCAGAGGAGGCTATAAATGAACACAGTCCTGGTAGCCTTAAATGCTTTTAAGAATCACAGAAAGGGCTCTTAACAAAAACAGCTATGCCTATCATTCTCTGACTAAAAGAAGAACAGACAACATCTACAAAAACTGAGTGACAAAGTATCCCTATAATCCAAAATGTAAGTGGATGAACTCAAGACTTATAAGGTTATCAGCATCTATGCAGGAAGCCGAGGGGAACAGGTGGTACCTGAGGGGTCCAAAAACAGGTGAACAATAAAGGAACCAACAAGCACTAACGGGGTTGTACTCAGTGGTAGAGCAGTCATCAGGGGCTAGAGCAGTGTGGGCCCTGTGAATTGCACTTGAAGCTCCCTTCTAGAACAAAATTATTGAAACTAGATGAAGGACATATAAGTGTTCATTATATTATTCTGTCTAATTCTGTATATTTTAAATATTTATTAATAAAAAGGTTTTTAAAAAACCAAAATAATCCAACTTTGAAAGATTCTTTGACTTAGTTGGGGTGAGATAAGAGTGGAATCAAATGGAAAATATATTTATTTTTATCTATTTGTTTCAAAAAGATAAGTTAGGGAGATAATAGAAGAAAATCATGTGTCATTGTATCTGTTCAAGGCCAAAATTCAGGACTCAGAATGCCTTTGACCCACTGTTGAAGGAACAAGCCCAAGATTCTTCAGATATGCAAAGATAATCACTGAGCTAACAGGGAAGATGAAGGACTAAGTTGCTCTGAAAAAGAAAATGAAGGTATACCCCTAGCCATTAGGGAAATGCAAATTAAAACAACTCTGAAATTTCACCTTACATCAGTAAGAATGGCCAAGATCAATAAAACAAATAACAACAAATGCTGGCGAGATTGCAGAGAAAAGGAAACACTTTTACATTGTTGGTAGAGCTGTAAATTGGTCCATCCACTGTGGAAATCAATATGGAGGTATCTTTAAAAACTAAAAATAGATCTACCATATGACCCAGTTATAACACTATTGGGAATTTACCCAAAGGGAGATGTGTCATCATACCACAGAGACACCTGCATCTCCATGTTCAATGCAGCACTTTTCACAATAGCAAGGATATGGAATCAACTAAAGTGCCCATCAACAGAAGAATGGATAAAAAAATTATGAGATACACAATGGAATACTACTCAGCAATAAAAAAAATGAAATAAGGTCATTCACAGCAAAATGGATGGAATTGGAGAAAATTATTTTAAGTGAACAAATACAAGCTCAGAAAGAGAAACACCACATGTTCTCACTCATGTGGGAGCTGAATCAAAATTATAAGAAGGAAAAAATCCTATACAAAGGTCAGATCATAATAAAAGAAAAAAAGAGCTAAGAATGGTATTACTATAGATGGTCTAGAAAATGCATGTAATAGTTCTGACAAGGTAAAAAGAAAATTCACTACAGAAAAAGTTTCTATCTTAAACAGAACTGGAACCCAAGGATATATAGAAAAATATTACAATAAAAAGACAAGTAAATGGTAGAGAAGTCTTTAATGGGGGGATGGGACAGGGGGAGGAAGTGTACAAGAGGGTAAGGGGGAACCTATATGAATAATGTACAACAAAATGCATATATGGAACTGTCACAATGAAAAGCATGTCAGAATGAATCACATTAAGGTGTACATTCAAAATTTCCAATAATAATAATAAAAAAAAGAAAATGAAGGTGTCATGCTTTGAATTTAAAATGTTCTCCAAAGGTCATGTATTTAAATGCTTGGTCCCCAGCTGGTGGCACCATTCTGTGAGGTTGTGGAACAGTGGGAGGTAGGATTTAGCTTTGCAGAAGTAGGTCACTAGAGGCAAGGCTTTGGAGGTTTTTACCTGGAGCCCCAGTTCTGGTCACTCTCTCTGCTTCTGAGGTGTGAGATTTGTGCCATAGGCTCTGGCCACCATGCCTGCCCTACCGCCATATCTCCCCTCCTCTATGGACTATGACCCTCTAACTGTGAGTTACAATAAATCTTTTCTCCTATAAGTTTGTTTCAGTTGGTTTCTCTGCCACAGAGACACATTGGCTGACTAATATAGAAACAAACCCAAGATTCTTTGGATATGCCAAGATAGTCACAGAGCTAACAAAGAGAATGAAGAACTAAGTTGCTTTGAATAAGAAAATGAGGGGAATTGTTTCTGTGAAGACTATAGCAAAGGGTCTTGTAGGAGAGAGAATAAGCAACACAATGAGATGAATGAAAAACATAAATATCTAATCCCAGCAGCTCAAGAGGCAGAGGCAGGAGGATGGTAAGTTCGAGAGCAGAGGCAGTTTGGTTAATTCAGTGAGACCCTGTCTCAAAAAAGTAAAAGAAGAAAAATGGGCTGGGGGTGCAGCTCAGAGGTACAGCACTTGGAAAGCATGCAAGCATGAGGCCCTGGGTTCAACCCCCAGTACTGGGAAAAAAAAAAAAAAAGGAAAGAAAGAAAGAAAGAAAAAAGAAAAAAGAAAAACACAAATATTTAATATTCAGTTTTCATTTGCTTGCTTTGTTGTTGTTAGGTGTCACTGAGTTGTGTCCAACTCATAGCGACCCTATGTACAACAGACAAAATAGTATTGTTAGTGCTTCTCTGCTATTCATAGGGCTTTCAATGGCTGATTGTTTTTTGGGAGTGGGTTGTTGGATCCTCTTCCCAAGCCTACAGTACCTGGTGTTCCCAGGGGGTCTCCTATCCAAGTACTAACCAGGCCCGACCCTGCTTAGCTTCCAAGATCTGATGGGATCCAATGCCACAGTGCTACAGCTGCAGGCTTTGCTTGCTTTAGTGTCACATAAACACCACTTGTCCTGCCTAAATTTTCAATGAAGTCTGCAATATGCTTTAAAGACTGGTGTGAATAAGTGTGTGTGTGTATCTGTATGTGTGTGTGTGTGTGTGTGTGTGTGTGTGTGTGTGTGTGTGTGTGTGTGTGAGGGGGGAACAGAGAGGGGAGAGGGAGAAATAGGGGGATAGGGGGCATATATGTCAACAATTCAGAGTGAATTCCAAGGCTGCGTTGAAGTAAGGACAAAACAGGTAAATGATGAGACTGAACTGTAACTGAACCAATTTGCAGGAAGCAGAAACTCCAAGCCAGATGACTTTTTAAAAAAGTAATAATGAAGTTACCTATTCCCAAATCTCCAGGAAGACTTGGAAGGACATAGGGTTCCCACTGCACCAGAGACACGGTCCAAGATTATTCTATCTCACAGGACAAGGTCCTTCAACTGACATCTGGGGCATCCACGGACCATATGTATTCTATTTTCCACATGCTTGTTTTTTGTTGTTATTTGGGGTTGTTTGTTTTTGCATTTTGTTTTTGTTTTTTTGGGACAGGGTCTCGCTAAGTAGTCCAGGACTCATTATATAGATCAGGCTGGCCTTGAATTTGCATCGATCCTCCTGCCTCAGCCTTCCAAGTGGTAGGATTATAGGCATGCATCACTATGCTTGGCCACTGTGTGCTGCTGTTGCTTCTCCTTCTCCTTCTTCCTCTTCCTCCTATTCCTCTTCCTCTTCTTCTTCCTCTTCCTCTTCCTCTTCTTTTCCTGGTGTTGGGGATCTAATTCAGGACCTTGAATTGGCTAGGCCAGTGCTTTACCACTGAGCTACATCCCCAGCCCCTCTATGGGCTTCCTAAGAACCGGGTACTACATGGATAAGAGAGCCATGACAAATGCAAAAAGAAGACATAAGAGAAGAAGGGAAAAAAAGAAAAAAAGAAGGAGGAAGTGAAGATCTTAACTCACCTAGTAAGAAGTAAGTCTCTTAAGGGCAGGGCATGTATCTTCTTTATCTTTTTATTTCAGTAACATTGCACATAGAAAATACTCCAAAATCTTAAAAGAAAACTATTAAGAGAAGGAAGGAGTTTGAAAATTTTCAGAGTAATTTGGAAGGAAAAAGAAAGAGCAGAAAAGAGACAAGCAGATAGTGTTAGAACACTATAAAGAGGTAGGCTAGATAGACATGGGGGCGGGGGAGGGGGGAAGCAAACAGCACAGTGCTATAGGCTGATGCAATTGCAGAGCTGTATTACAACAGGACCGCCCAAATCCAACTGGGACCAACATGGCCAACCCAGATGACCACTAACTGTTCTCCTCTTCATTATAAAGACATCTCTGTAACAGGGATGTGAAACTGTCTGCTCCCATCATGCATCTGACACTATAACACATCTGGAAAATCCCATATAAGGACAGAAATGGGAATTAAACCCTATTCCAGGAAAATCTCAACCCATTCCTGGAATTCCTTGCCATTTCCTCCACACTTTAACTCATGAATAATCCTCCCCTCCATTAAAACTTTCTCCTAAAACAAGCTATCCAAAATCTCAACAGTGCAAACCCCTCTCCCCCTGTCTGTACCAACCCTTGGATAAACCCCAACTTTGCTTCATATTGACGCCTTCTGAAATTCCTTTCTGCAGCATATGTCAATCTCAGCTTCACCTGAGAAGTCTCTGAAAAGAACCCCTCAGGCCACAGAACTGGCAACATTGAGTTGTAGCTCTTGATGCCACTGACAAAACCATTTCCATTTAAAAAAATTACTTTCTGTCTTAGAGAATAATGGTGTCCTAAATATATAGTATTTAAGTTTGAATCATAGCAGTCAAGGAAAGTTTCCCAGGAAAGGATGGGCAGGACTTGAATGGATGAGATTTAGAAGCTTTTGGACAATAATAGAACAAAAGATTAAGTATTTGAAAGAAAATGTTTTTCTCTTTTTCTCTTCCTTATTCCCTAGTTCCTAATCCAAATCCATTAAGCAAAATCAGTTTCTATTTATTTTCTCACATCAAAGTTTTTCATTGTTGTTTTGCAGTGCTAGGGATTGAACCCAGGGCTCTGTGCAAAGCAGGCAACTGATCTACCACTGAGTTACATTTTCAGTTCCTTACATCCAAAATTTTAAAAAATTATTTAGATTATTTCAGAACATTCTCAAGTAAAAACTTTAACTTTCTCTCCCCGCTTTCTTACCCCCCCACCTCAGTACCAAGGAGTTGAACCCAGTGCCTCACAAATGCTAAGCAAGGGCTCTACCACTGAGCCACACCCTGGCCCCTTTTTATTATTTTTTGAGACAAGATCTTGATAAATTGTGCAGGCTGTTTCTGGCCTTGAACTTGCAAACTTCCTGCCTCGGCCTCCCAAGTGCTGGAATTACAGGTATACACCACTCCTGGCTAAATATAAACTTTTATACAAATTCCTTTTTCAAGAGTGCTGGGGGTGGATCTCATTGGTAGAGTGCTTGTCTAGAATGTATGAGAGGCCTTGGGTTCAATCCCTAGCACCAGAAAATGAATGAATTAAAGAAAGGAAAGAAGGAAAGAAAGACAAGACTTTATCTTGTCTCTCTTCCCTTTTTGTCCTTGGAGGAAATCAACAAAAGGAACACAAAATTCCTCTAGAAAGTGTTATAACTACGTTTGCTTTTCTTATCCCTGATGGGTCTTTGAATAGAGCTACGTACATCCTTAGCTAGTTCGCCCCAGGTTCAGGTGCTGCCTATTTATGCTATTGGCCCTTCTCATCTCATAGCAGCTTTCTTCTTAAGGTGATCAATGCATTCTGGTTCGCCCAGACTTGTCCTGGTTTCAGCACTGAATGTCTTAGAGCCCAGGGAAGCCCCTCAGTCCTGAGGAAACAAGGACATTGGCCAACTTCTTGTCCTACTCATCATCCCTCTCCTCCTTTGAAAACCTACCCCGTCTGCTTCTCATCTACTGCACCCTCCCTCTCTCATTATTTCTGCTCTAGCCATGTCAGTCACTTCATCTCTGGCTTCAATCACTGGGGTCAATCCTATCTCTGTCATGGCCAGTACCTTTGCAGAGAATGTCTTCCCTCTTCCTCTCTGTGGAGTAGAAACATTCAATTCTAAGCTACTTCTGATTTCTCCTCATACAAAAAATTGTGGGCATAGGAAATGAAATAGATTGATAATCATGAAACACTATTTCAATTCATAATATTGTTGTAATAAGTTTTTTTTTTTTTAATGGAGCCTTATTATGTTGCCCAGGCTGTTCTTGAACCCAGGGCCTCTTAAGTAACTGGGACAGCAGGTGTGCACCACTGCACTAGTCTCTGATAAACTTTAAAAAGTTCTAATATCCCTTCTTCTATTCACAAATTCTTTTGAGAATGATTTTTGCTAGTAATTTTTTAGTCAGTGTACTATTTATAAATTCTTATATGTCTCTCATATATTCAGTGTTTATCAGAAAGCACCATGCTAGGTATTCAAGGGGATGTAAAGATGAAATATGCATAGTGTTTCTTCTCATCCTACAAGCAAATGAGAGGCTAAAAACTGCTGACTGGTTAGATAGCAAAAGGTAATAGTAAATGATGGTAGGGCAGAATAACTAGTAGAGAGGCTCAGGGAAAAATAATCCGTGAGGCCATATTTTTAAACAGAGTCACAGAGATAATGGGAACTAAACTAGACAGAATTTGGATTTGTTGAGAAGAATATGGAGAACACTGCAAACCACAGAACTAAACAGAGTTATGCTTAACGATGGCTGGGGGTGAGGATCATTGGTGAAGTAATGGAAGAAGAGCCAGACTGTCACAAAAATTGAATGTAAGATTGAAGTATTTGAACTATTTTCCAATGAACAGTGGGAAGCCATTGAAGATCCTTTGACAGGCAAATTATTAATACCCAAGTACTTCAGATCTCAAGAACATTAATTAAAGGTTTCCATAATCAAAGTATTGAAGGTCAAGAGATTTTATTCCAAGGCAAAGGAATCAAGATAAGAAGTTATTGTGCTGGGCACTGTGGTGCATGCTTGTAATCACAGTGACTCAAGAGGCTGAGGCAGGAGGATCACGAATCCAAGGCCAGAGGCAGCCTGTACAATTAGGGAGACCCTGTCTCATGCTCAAAAAAAAAAAAAAAAAAAAAAAAAAAAAAAAAAAAAAAAAAAAAAAAAAAAAAAAAAAAAAAAAAAAAAAAAAAAAAAAAAAAAAAAAAAAAAAAAAAAAGAGGCTGGGGGTATAGCTCAGTGGTAGAACACTTGCTTAGCACATTCAAAAACCTGAGTTTAATCCCCAGTTCCAGAAGAAGAAAAAAATGGTTATTATGATAATCCATGACACAATGACCTCTTCATGTTAATGAGTGATGACACGTGGAGAATTTTTTCATATATCCACTTAACAAATGAAGAGGGCAGGCACTATACTAGATATCAGTAACACTGGGGAATCAGACAGAGTTCCTGCCTATAGGGGAACTGATATCTGAGGGAAGAAGACAGACAACAAATATATAAAAGTTGTTTGCATATAGTGGTAAGTGCTTTGTGCTGTTGTTAGGTGCCGTCCAATACAATCCAATTCATAATGCCCCTTATAGGGTTTTCAATGGCTGATGGTTTGGGCATTGCTTCAGGAGTTGATTGCCATGTCCTTCTCCTGTGTTAAGTGCTTTAAGAACATATAAAACAGAACAGTATTTCAGAGAGCAACTGGTGGTGGTGATGGGGTGATCATAGAAGGTCTTTCAATGAGACCTGGGTGATAAGAAGGCAGAGCTCTGAGATCTGGAGGAAAATCATTTCAAGCTGGGTGAGTAGCAACTGCAAATGCCGTAAGGCAGAAAGTAATCTGTTGTAGCTGTGCAGAAGATGTTCAGTGAATCAAGAGCAGAGAGAAAAGGATTTTATGCTTGAGAAATAGGTAAAGACAAGATCATTTTGGGCATTGTAATGTATAGTAAGGAGTTTAGATTTTGCTCTGAGATTATAATGGGAAGCCAACATAATGCTTCTAGCACCAGAAAGAGTATTCAGATCCAGTCTTACCATCTGATTGCATAATAGAGATTCTGGGGTGAGGATGAATGAACAAAAGAGAAAAGAAGGGAGACTAGTGAGAAAGTCTCTGCAGGAATCTAGGTGATAAATGATGGTAGCTTAACCTGAGGCAATGGAAGTAAAGATAGTAAGATTGGCCAAATGTAGGGTATTTCTTTTCTTTTCCTTCCTTCCTTCCTTCCATCCTTCCTTCTTTCCTCCCTCCCTCCCTCCCTTCCTTCCTTCCTTCTATCCTTCCTGCCTTTCCTTTCTTTCTTTTTTTTTTTTTTTTGTTGTTGAGACAAGGTCTTGCTGGGTAGTCCAGGATGGCCTGAAATTCACTATGTAGACCAGGTTGGCCTCACTTCTATCAATCCTTACCCTTTCAAGTGCTGGGATTACAGGCATGTGCCACCACAGTCAGCAGGATATTTCTTAAAGTTGACTGGATTTGCCATGGTTTGGATGTGGAGAGTGAGAGAAAAAAAGGTATTGAAGATAACCTTTCTTTAGGTGGATGGAAGTATAATTAAATGAGTTAAGAAAGACCACGAAAAAGCAAATTTGGGGGCAGGGTGGTTGAAGAGTTCTGCTTAGGCCATAGTTGGTTTGATATGACATCAAATGATATCACAAAGGTAATTAGATATATGACTCTAAAACACTGGAGGAAAGTTGCAATTCCCTCATTCATTTAGCAAGTATTTATTAAACACGATTATGTTGTTGTTGCTGTTAGGTGCCGTCGAGTTGGTATCCGACGCATAGCGACCCTCATAGGGTTTTCAATGGCTGACTATTTTGGGATTGCCTTGGGAGTGGTTCTGGGAATACATGCTCTATAAATCAGAGACAGACACAGAGAGAGAATGTGTGGCTGTGGGTACAATTTAAAAGTGAGTAGTCACTGAAAAGGTGTTTAATCAGAGACCTCAAAGAGAACAATCATGACAATATCTGAGGCAAGACAGATTTGTTGTTAGGTCTCATTGAGTCATGTCCAACTCATAGAAACCTTCATATGGTTTTCAATGGCTGATTGTTTCTGGATTGCCTCGGGAATGGATTTCCATATCCTTCTCCCATGTTTTTGCAGTGCTGGGAATGGAACTCAAATGCAAAATCCCTAAGAGAAGAATGTGTTTGAGGTTTTAGAGGAATAAGAAGGAAGGCAGAATGAGAAAAGGCTAGTAATAAAATTTGTTGTCAGAGAGGATGGGTGAGGCAGGTACAGAAAATGTGATCTTCACAGGCCCTTTTTCTGAATTACATGTAAAGTCATTTGAAGGTTTTGCGCAAAGGAGTGCTCCAATCTGACCTATAATGATCATTGGGACCACTGTGCTGAGAATAAAGCATACTGTAGAAGTAGAGAGGCCATGGGATAATTGTTACAATAATCCAAGCAAGCAATGGCAGTTGTTCAGACCAGGATCGAAGCAGTACAGGTGGTGAAAAGTGTCAGATTTTGAATTATAATCTGAAGGTAGATTCATCAGCATTTTGAAAATGGGTTGTAGGAGAAATGGAGTAGTCAAAGTGACACTAAGTTTTCTGGCGTGAGTGACTGGAAAGATAGCTGAGATGGAAGAAGGGTTTGTTGTTGCTGCTGTAAAGTGTGTGGAGTCGGGTCTGACTCACAGTGACTCTATGTACAAGAAAATGAAACACTCCCTGACACAAGCACTATGTCTATACTTCTTGCTATTCACAGAGTTCTTGATGGCTGATTGTTTCTAGAGTGGGCTGCCAGGGCCGTTTCCCAGTTTTGTGGTGCTGGAGATTGAACCCAGGGCCTTGGAGCATGCAGAGCAAGCACTCTACCAATTCAGCTAAACTCCAGCCCAAGACGAAGGATTGTTGTTAGGTGCCCTCAACTTGTGTCTGACTCACAGTGACCCTATGTACAACAAAAAGAAACACTCACTGACTCTATGCCAGACACATGATCTTTTTTATGTTTAAGTCCATTATTGCAGACACTGTGTCAATCCATGTAGTTGAGGGTCTTCTATTTTTTTTTTTTTTTGACCTGTCATTCTCCCAAACATGATATCCTTCTCCAGGGGTTAGTCTCTCCTGACAACATGGTTAAAATATGTCAGATGCAATCTAGCCATCCTTGTTTCCAAGGAGCACCCTAGTTGCACTTCTTCTAGGATGAATCTGTTGGTTCTTTAGCAGTCCATAGTATACTGAATATTCCATCTCCAGTACCGTAATTCAAAAGCATCATTCTTTTCCTCTCTCCTTGTTCAATGTCCAGCTTTCACAACCATATGATGTGACTGAAAATACTAACGCATGAATCAGGTGCACCTTCATTTTCAATGTGACATCTTTACTTTTCAATACTTTAAAGAGGTCCTTTGTAATAGTTTTTCCCAATGCAACGCATCTTTTGATTTCTTGACTGCTGCTTCCATAGGTGTTTATTGTAGAACCAAGTAAAGCAAAACGTTGGACAACCTCAATCTTTTCTCCATTTATAATGAAGCTGCTTACTGACACAGTTGTAAGGAATTTTGTTTTCTTGATATTAAGGCACAATCCATACAGTAGGCTGTGCTCTTATATTTCCATCAGTAAATGATTCAAATCCTCTTCACTTTCAGCAAGCAAAGTTGTGTCATGTGCATAACACAGGTTGGTAATGAGTCTTCCTCCAATCCTGATGTCACATTCTTCTTCATAAAAGTCCAGCTTCTTGGATTATTTGCTCAGCATAGAGATCGAAGAGGGTCAGTGAAAGGATGCAGCCCTGACACACACCTTTCTTGACTTTAAACTAGGCTGTGTTTCCTTGTTCTGTTCAAATGACTACCTCTTGGTCGATGTACAGATTCCTCATGAGTACCATAAAGTGTTCTGGTATTCCCATTCTTCACAATGTTCTCCATAAATTGTTGTGATCCACACGGTTAAATGCCTTTGCATAGTCAAATAAAACAGATAGACATCTTTCTGGTATTCTGCTTTGGGCTAATATCCACCTGATATCAACGATGATGTCCCTGGTTCCATATCCTCTTCTGAATCCAGCTTGATTTTCTGGCAGTTCCCTATCTATATACTGCTGCAGTTGTTTTTGAATGCTCTTTAGCAAAATTTTACTTGCATGTGATATTAATGGTATCATCTGATAATTCCCATATTCAGTTGGATTCCTTTTGTTGGGAATAGGCACAAAATGGACCTCTTCCAGTCAGTTGGCCAGGTAGCTGTGTTCCAAATTTCTTGGCATAAACTAGTGAGCACCTCCAGTGCTACATCTGTTTGTTGAAACATCTTGATTGGTATTCCATCAATTCCTACAGCCTTGTCTTTCACCAATTCTTTCAAGGCAGCTTCCACTTCTTCCTTCAGTATCAATGGTTTCTGATCATATGCAATCTCTTGAAATGGTTGGTTATACCCCAATTCTTTTCAGTATAATGACTCTGTGTATTCCTTCCATCTTCTTTTGATGTTTCCTGCATTGTTTAATATTTTCCTGGTAGACTCATTCACTATTGCCCCTTGAGGCTTTTTTTTTTTCTTCTAGTTATTTAAGTTTGAGAAAAACAGAATGTTCTTCCCTTTTGGTTTTCTATCTCCAGCTCTTAGCACATTTCATTATAATATTTGATTTTGTCTTCTTGAGCTGCCCTTTGAAACTTTCTGTTTAGTTCTTGAACTTCATCATATCTTCCTTTTACTTTAGCTGCTTGATGTTCAAGGGCAAGTTTCAGAGTCTCTTTTGACATGTAATATTAATTTTCTTATTTTCCTGTCTTTTTAATAACCTTTACTTTCCTCATGAATGATGTCTTTGATGTCATGCCACAAATCTCTGGTCTTTGATCATTAGTGTCGATCTCATCAGATCTGTTCTTGAGGTGGTCTCTGAACTCAAGTGGGATATACTCAAGGTCATACATTGGCTCTTGTACCCTTGTTCTAATTTTCTTCAGTTTCGGTTTGAACCTGTATATGAGCAGGTGATGGTCTTATCTAGAATCAGAACTTGGTCTTGTTCTGACTTTTGACATTCACGTTTTCATCATCCTTTTCCACAAATGTAGTCAATTTGGTTCCTATATGTTCCATGTGGTGAATTCCACGTATATAGCCACCATTTAGGTCAGTGAAAAAATGTATTTGCCGCGAAAAGGTCATTGGTCTGACAAAATTCTATCACGCGATCTCCAGCATCATTTCTGCCACCAAGGTTGTATTTTTGAGCGACTGGGCCTTCGCATTTCCAACATTTGCATTCCTGATTGCATGTTCAATTGCATGTTCAGATTACAGAAGCTAGTAAAAATCTTCCCTATCTGCATCTGTGGCCTTAGTGGTGGGTGTGTAAATTTGAATTGAAGTCTTATTAACTGGCCTTCCTTGGAAGCATCTGGATATTATTCTATCATTGACAGCACTGTACTTCAGGACAAACCTTGAGATGTATTTTTTGATGATGAATGTAACCCCATTTCTCTTTAAGCTATCATTCCTGGCATAGTAGATCATATGATTATCTTATTCAAAATAGCCAAGACCAGTTCACTTTATCTCATTAATGCCTAGAATGTAAGCATTTATGCACTCCATTTCCCTTTTGATGATTTCTAATTTTTCTAGATTCATACTATGTACAGTCCACATTCCAATTATTAATGAATGTTTATAGTTGTTCCTTCTCATTTTGAGTCATGCCACATCAGCAAATGGAGGTCCCTGGGGCTTTCCTCCATTCTCATCATTAAGGTTGATTTCTCTTTGAGGAGGCAACTCTTCCCTACTCCTCCTTTGAGTGCCTTGGGGAGCTCATTTCCTAGTACTATATCTGACAGAGTCTCTCTGCTATTCAGAGGGTTTCAACGGCTAATTGTTTCAGGAGTGGGATAGCACTGTCCTTCTCCCTAGTCTGTCTTAGTCTGGAAGTTCAGCTGAAACCTGTCCACCATGGGCCACCCTGCTACTACCTATAATACAAGTGGCATAGTTTTCATCATTACAGCAACATGTAAGCCCCCACAATATAGCAAACTGACAGACACTTTAGTGGGGTGAAGAAGGGGGAGAAGGTGAAAATCTGAAGTTTAGGTTTTGGTATTGTTAAGTTTTAGCTGTTTTTAAAACATCTGGGTTTTGTTTGGTTGTCTTAAAACATCTGGGTTTTGTTTGGTTGTTTGGTTTAATTTTTTTTTTTTTTTTTTTTTTTTTTTGTGGTACTAGGGGTTGAACCCAGGGTCTCGCGCATGCATGCTCTGCAAGTGCTGGACCACTGAGCTGCACCCTCAGCCCATTTTTTATTTTTTTTGAGACAGGGTCTCCCTAAGTTATGCAGACTGCCTCTGGTCCCTAAATTACATAGACTGCCTCTGGTCTCGAACTTGCGATCCTCCTGCCTCTGCCTCCCGAGCTGCTGGGATTACAGGCGTGTGCCTCTAGGCCCAGCTGGTTTGGTTTAATTTTTTAAGACAAGGTCTTGCTATGTAGCCCACGCTGGCCTTGAACTGACAATTCTCCTGCCTCAGCCTCCTGAGTCTGGGATTTCCAGCATGTGCCACCATGCATAATCTAAGTAGAGGTCTTGAGTGGTAGACAGTTGGAAATACTAATTTAGAATTCTGGGGAGAGGCTCAGCTTGAAGATAGGAAGTTGGAAGTCATAAGTGTGCAGATGGTATTTAGAGCTTTGGAAATGAATGAGATCAAGGAGGTTTGAAAAAGAGAAGAAATATAAAGTCCTGAGGCATTCCAGGTGAGAGGCCTTGAAAAAGAGGAGAAAGCTGTTGCCAAGGCATGTAAGACAAGGACAGAGACCATGAATTTAGTAAGACGGTCACTGGGATTCTTGATAATGCTAATTGTAGTGCATTGAAAAGAAAATAAGGACAGTGAGAACAAATTATAATTATCCTCTCAACAAATAGAAAGCTGATGTATCAAGGGTATATATCTGAGCTAGGTGTGGCCTGTAATTCCAGCACTCAGGAAACTGAGAGAGAGTAATGAATTCAAGGACAGCCTGGGCTACACGGAGAGTTTGAGATAGGTCTCAAACCAAAAGCAAAACAAATGGTACATATACAGCTAACTCTCTCAATGAATACTTGAGTAATGTAGTGATGTTACATCCCCAAGGGCAATGGCATATTTCAAGCCAGTAAGATTTTACAAATTAACTGTTTTTTTAGGGAATAATTTTATACTTGAAATGTTTTTGAATAAGTTAAAATATACATTTATACATAGAAACTCAACCTCCCGTTAGGCAAGATGAAGTTCAAAGCCTTTTTTTTTTCTCCACAGTACTAGGAGGTTGAACTCAGGGTGTCATGTATGCTAGGCCAGTGCTCTACCACTGAGTTGTACCCCTGCTCCCCTTTTTTTTCAGACAGATTCCCACTAAGTTGTGAAGGCTGCCTCTGGCCTCAAACCTATGATCCTCCTGCCTCAGCCTCCTGAGTGGCTGGCATCACAGGTGTGTGTCACCATGCCTGGCTTCAAAGCCTTTACATAGCCTCTCAATGTTCTGGGTTCAATCTCCAATACCATAAAAATAAATAATTAATTAAAAAGGGAACATGTTCCAAAATTACATTCCTCACCTTCCCTGTCCTGAAGCCTATCTGTTTGTCTCACTATTCTGTAACTTCTTCATGAGATCCAAATGTCCCCTTTAGTTCCTCCACTGATCACCTGCCAAATCCTATATCGCCTATCTTAGAATCTCTTGAAGCTATTATCTTTTCTATTCCAATCAATATTACCTCAGGCTTTTTCTACTCTCCTCCTCTAATGTCTTGTTATTTGTTTCCAGTTTTTATAATCTATCCACTGCTACCCTAATGAAGAATACTACAGTGTCTTCTTAACAACTCTCTCAAAAACCTTTAATGGCTTCCTATGTGTTATTAAACAAATTCCAGGTGTCATCAGCCTTATATTCAAGATGCTTGGATTTGAACCCAAACTACTCATTCATCTTTCTTCCCCACAACCTATCTTTACTCAAACTGTAACTATATTTGGCCCATGTTTTCCTCATCTATGCCATTGTCCATGCTGTCCTTTCCAAAGATGATGTCCTCCTCCACCTCAAATTCCTCCAAGGCTATCTTAGAATGGCCAATGTAAATTCCTTGAATGTCTCAATGAAGCCCCTATACTCTCACATACAAAAATAATCCATCCTCCCTCTCAACTCCCAGAACACTTTGGTGGTTTTATTTTCCCAAGATCAATGTTTTTTTCTTCCTTGTGTATAATTATTTAAAAATTTTTAATTCTTCTATCAGTTTAGTTAGTGGAACCCTGTCTAAGTAATTTCTGTGTCTTTTAAAGCCCCAGCACAGGGTCTGGCTTTTAAACAGAGTTAGGTAAAAAAAAAAAAGCAAATAGGAAGTTGAATAAAGAATGAACACAAGCAACAGGCAAATTTACTTAAAATATCAGCCCAGGAAAACCTTTCTGAGAAGTACTCCTTATAAGATGTTTCCTGCTGATAACTTCATCAAGAAAATTCCTATAAAGAATACAAATATAGTATCTGGTGATGCTTAAAATCAGCTCTTGGATCTGTTTTTATCTGTCAGATGAAATTCATCCAAAGGCACATTCCCCTTAGGTGCCCTACTTCATTAGATACAAATGCGGCAGCCATAAAGTGAGGACTAACATAATTAAACATCCTAAACTGTGCGGGAATTTCTGAGTCCCACATCACTTCTCTATCTGTGGTCTATGTTCCACTACTCTACCTCACAGGAGAAAGCAGCACATTTCTACTGTTACCAGGCCAACAAGCTATGGGAACTTAAGTCACTGTAGTGTGAAGCTCCTAGTCCCTATATCTCCCCAAGAAATTCTGGCTTTGAGACAAACTGAATGTCTAAATTAAACTAAGCTCCATGTAAAAAGAAACACTTTCAGAATTGGCTTCTACTCTCACCAAGAACAACTGAGCTAGAAGCCATCTTGGAGATTGCATGGCCTCTTAGGGTCACTCTGAGCCTGGAAATTTCACAATTTCAAAATTGGAAGGGCACTGGGAGATATCTTGTCCATTCTTCCATCCAGAGAAGTCATTCCTTATGTTTAGCAATCCTGATGGACTTGCTTAAATACTTCCAAGGAAGAAAAAAAAATCTGTGACTCAAGATAACTTTTCCAACTTTTCCATTTTTAGACAGCTCTATTTATAAATTCTTTACTCATACAATTTCTCTTGAGTCCTAGAAACCCTGGAAATCAGGAAAGGTCAACTGTACGGCCTGCCTCAGTTGTATCTTTATTTCTTTCCAGCTGGTCAGCAATGAGATGGAGGAGTACCCAGCTCTTAAATATGCTACTTTGGGCATTAGTATTCATTCTTCCAAGCCTCCTTTACAACTTCAATCTTACAGAGATTCTTGACACTCCCTAAATCTCAGAAACTCCGGATGGGCTTCTGAAGCATGCTTAGTGGTTGACTGTATGGTTAGTCTCAATGTGGTGCTCAATGGATAGTATACAGGATCCAAAAAATACATAAAGAGTATACTACACACACCCATGCCATGATATACTGTGGGGGCTTACATGTTGCTGTAATGCTGAGGAAAAGAAGTTAATAAGAATCAGTGTTAATGATTAAGTTTAACCACCTACAGAAATATTCCCTGAAAATAATCTGCCTAAGTGATGATATAAATATGGTGACAATTAAGGACACCCTAAATAAATCTCAGCATGAGACTTAGTGTTACTCTCTAGAAAAGAAGAATGACAATTAAAATATAATTAATGTAATAGAAGTTATACTCTGTAATACTAACCTGTTGGTCATTGGAGAGTAAAAGAAGGACAGATTTTAGAGAACTTACTGAAAATACACATTTATTACTATCTCAACTATTGCCTGAGGAAAAGTTTCCCTGGTTATAACACCGATCAGAGTTGTTTGGAAAGAAGTAAAACTAGAACATGGAATGGTTTATCTGTCAGGATACTAAACCTTAATGTCAGTACCACATAAGAATATCCAGTTTTCTTTGCTGTAATTCTCTGATCCTAAATTTGGACCCCTAGGTGGAACCCGCCACTAGAAGGCAATGCCCTGGAAATTATTATATTTCTCAAGGTAAACTTTTAAATTAGCCGCTTTGTTGGTACATAATTCTTCTCAGAAACAGAAAGATGAATTGAATTCCTGGGACCTGGCAACTCCTAGGATAACCTGTGAATGGAATTCTGATTATTGCCCTTGGGTTCGTGATGACTACATCAAGAAACAAATTTGAAATTCTCAGCGGAGTGTGGTGGCACACGCCTGTAATCCCAGCAACTCGGAAGGCAGAGGCAGGAGGATCGCAAGTTTGGGACCAAAGGCAGTCTGAGTAATTTGGCAAAACCCTGTCTCAAAAAGTAAAAAAAAAAAAAGGGGGGGGGGCTGGAGGTGCAACTTAGTGATACAGCACTTGCAAAGCATGCAAGCGGGAGGCCCTGGGTTCAGCCCCCAGTACCAAAAAAAAGTTGAATTTCTTTGTCTTAGCGGTCTTGCTCTCTCACCTCTTTACATATTTTGTAAAACTCAATGTCCAGTTGCTATTGCTGTTGTTAGGTGCCAGAGTTGGTGTCTGACTCACAGCGACCCTATGTGCAACAGATGAAACATTATTGTCATGCTTCTCTGCTATCCACAGGGCTTTCAATGGTTGATTTTTTTTTACATTTCCATATATGCATTTTGTTGTACATTGCACAGATAAGTTCCCCCTTACCCTCTTGTGCACTTCCTCCCCCTGGCCCACACCCCACTAAAGACCTCTCTTCTATTTGCATGTCTTTTTGTGGTAATATTTTTCTATATATCCTTGGATCCCAATTATATTTAAGATCGAAACTTTTTCTGTAGTGACCTATCTTTTTACATTGTCAGTAATATTACATGAATTTTCCCATCCATATTATTACCATTCTTTGGTATTATTGATGCTATTATAATTATTTCCAGAACATTAAAGTTGGGCTGTTCACCCTGAGGTCATCCCCTCCCCCATTCCTCACTCCTCCTTGTTCCTCCTCTCCCCCCCTCCTCTCCCAGGATTTCCTCATTTTTGCTAGATCCCTCCCTCCTTCTTTTGTGTTCCCCAAATTGTCCCTTCTCTGCTAAGTCCACTTTAGCTTTTTATTATGTTTCGACCTCCGCATAGGATTTTTTCCTTCTTTTAATTTTGATTTAGCTCTCACATATGAGTAAGAACATGTGGTATTTCTCTTTCTGGACTTGTGTTCATTCACTTAAAATAATTTTCTCCAATTCCATCCATTTTGCTGCGAATGGCCTTATTTCATTTTTTTTTTATTGCTGAATAGTATTCCATTGTGTATATGTACCATAGTTTTTTTATCCATTCTTCTGTTGATGAGCACTTTGGCTGATTCCACATCCTTGCTATTGTGAAAAGTGCTGCATTGAACATGGAGATGCAGGTGTCTCTGTGGTATAATGACACATCTCCCTTTGGATAAATTCCCAATAGTGTTATTATAGTTGGGTCGTATGGTAGATCTATTTTTAGTTCTTTAAGATACCTCCATATTGATTTCCAAAGTGGCTGGACTAATTTACAGCTCCACCAGCAGTGTAAGAGGGTTCCCTTTTCTATGCAACCTCGAATGGCTGATTGTTTTTTGAGAGTGGATTGTCAGGTCCTTCTCCCAAGCCCATAGCACCTGGTATTCCCAGATGGTCTCCCACACAAGTACTAACCAGGCCTGACTCTGCTTAGCTTCTGAGATCTGATAGAACTGGATGCCACAGTGGTATGGGTGCAGGGCAATGTCTAGAGATTCATGAAATCTAAGATTTCAACTAAATCCTGTTAGGACTACTCTGAGTCTCAGTCTTACCATTTGGACATGAGGTTGTTGTTGTTGTTGTTAGGTGCTGTTGAGTTGGGTCCAACTCATAGTGACCATATGTACAACAGAGGAAACACTACCTGATACTGTGCCCATACCTGGCACTATGTCAGTGCTTCTCTACTATTCATGGGGTTTTCAATGGCTGATTGTTTCAGGAGTTGGCTGCCAGGTCTTTCTCCCATTTTTTGTGATGCTGGGGATCAAACTCAGAGCCTCACAACACACAGAGCAAGCACTCCACCAACTGAGCTAAACTCCAGCCTGGACATGAGGTTAGACAAGATAATCACTACTACCCCACAAGATAATCTCTACTGCTCCTTCCAGTCTTAGAATTATTCCATGACTCTACAGATTATTAAAAACAATATTTCAGTAAGGTGCCTCATTGCAAAATAAATTTACAACTAAATAGCCTTTCTAGATCTTTATAATAACCAGTTAGAAAAAAATGTGAATAGTACATAAAATTTAAGTATTTAGGAATAAATCTAACAATTAATGTATAGATCTATATGAAAAAACTACGTGCCCTAGAACAAGACTTAAATAAATACAGAGAAATATCCTGGAAATTTTCTTGGATATAGAGACTTGACATTGCAAAGATATAAATTATTCCCAAGATTAATCTATAAATTTAATGTAATCACAGCCAATGGTCTTTTATGAACTTGAATTAATAATTTAAAAATACATCTGTAAAGAGTATTTATTCACTATTTCTTCCAGTCAGGGTTTTCTAAAGGAGGTGGAATTTCATGGGTCCTTTGAATAGAGGGAAATACTCGTACACTTTTTGAGAGCAAAAACCATGACTTACATTGCTTCAATATACTACCGAACTTAGTATATACATGCAATACTATAAACTTGGTATTGTCAGGCTTAATATTTGTAATTTCAACTTTTGTAAGTAGTCTTAAATACACTACAGAGTGATTTTACTGGGGCATAAAAGTGAACAGGGCTGGGATTTAGCTCAGTTGGTAGAGTGCTGTGCTGCATTCTCTGAGGTCCCGAGTTCAATTCCCAGCACTGCAAAAATGGGAGAAGGACCTGGCAATCCACTCCCAAGGCAATCCCGAAACAGTCAGCCATTGAAACCCTATGAGGGTCACTATGAGTCGGACTCGACTCGACGGCACCTAACAACAACAGGGTGCTCTGTGAAGTTAGTGTGCAGCAGTCAAATACTGATAAGCTAATGTATGCACCAAGCTGACTGCCAAAATTTGCATCTCAAAAAGGTTTGTTAGGGTTTTTTGTCTACTTCCTATCATTTATGTAGTAATTTTCATTTAAGCTGTGTGTTATGGCATGCATCTATTGACCCAGCTACTCAGGAGGCTGAGGCAGGAGGATCACTTCAGTCCAGGAGTTTAAAAGTAAAAATGAATAGATAAATTAAAGTATATGCAGTAGTTTACATGTGACAATTATTTAAGAGGTAAAAATCAGTAAGTTGGAATTTATCTTGGTGAATTCACTGAAGTCCATGATCTGGACTTCAATTTTTAGACTCAGAAATTTAGGGATGGAACTCAGGGCCTCAAGTATGCTAGGCAAGCACAGAAATTTAGTTTCAGCTGTTTGTTGAGACTGAACCCATGATTCAAACTAACAATAAGATTGCAGAGACTGAGAATAGTAGGTGATTATTTGCAATGAAATAGGTTAACTGTCTCTCTGACTATAATATTTGTTTTGGCACATTCACACATTTTCTTCCTGTAGAAAGATATATGTAAGTTGGGCACTGTGGTGCATGCCTGTAATCCCAGCTACTTGAGAGGCTGAGGCACAAGTACTACAAATTGGAGGCTAGAGGCCAATGTGTGCAATTTAGCTAGACCCTGTCTCAAAATAAAAAATTAAAAAGGAGTTGTGGTGTGGTTTGGTAGTGGAGCACTTGCGTAGCATTTTCTAGGCCTTGCTTCAACCCCCAGTACTGAAAAAATAAAATTAAAAAGGCAGATAGACATATATAAGAAACCAATTATAACCAGAAGTTTGCTTGATGAACAATGTAATTAGAAGTAGGTGAATTTCATAGCATCAGGTCACAAAGGGAAGATAAGAATGTTCAGGTTTGTGAGTTACAATCTCTCCCTTGGACGATGCACAGATGGGCACAAAGTAGGCTTCTCACTCTCTGTTTCTATGTTTCCATTGCTAATCAACAGCACTTCTGTGAATATTCTTTAGGTAAATACCTTTGGATAAATCTTAATCTGTCCATTCTGCCATTTAAAGGTGATTTGGGATAGCTTTGCCTTGATCTGTGTTGATGTTACAATTTAGTTCTCAATAGTAAATCTAATTTCTCTTATTTCCAAGGTCTCAGAGGTGGGGTGAAGGAACAGTGACCTTTAAGTGACCATTTACTACCTACAAACTCCAGGTGAAAGATGAAAAAGATAATGGAATAGAGAGGAAAATGGGTAGAGTTCAAACAAAATGTAGTTTACAAAGAAGAGACTCCTAAAGACAACTGGTCATAGGCTGAGTATATAAAATGTCATAATTAAAAAAAATCATACCCTGACATATTTTACTACCAAACCATCTGAAGAGAAATACTGAAAGGTATCCTTGGAAGCTGAGTGTGGTGGCACATGCCAGTAATCCCAGCCACCTGGAATGGCAGAGGCAGAAGGATTGCAGGTTCAAGGCTGGAAGCAGCCTGTGTAATTTAATGAGACTTCATCTCAAGATAAAAAAAATTTTTTTAAAGGGGCTTGGGGTGCAGCTCAGTGGTAGAACACTTACGAAGCATGCACAAGGTACTGGACTAAGCCCCACAATACCACAAGATAAAAAGAAGAAAGATGGAAAGGAAGGGAAGGGAAGGGAAGAAAAATAAAGGTATCCTTGGAACAGGCATGGGTCAGTCTGGGCCCATGTTAACTTCTGAAGAAAGATCTGATACATAAAGCATACAATTCCACATTACAGGCTAACTGTACTACAGGTGTAACTTTGAACAAAAGCTTGAGGAAAAATACTTATGGAGAAGTGCTTGAAAGACACAGTTTATCTACTTCTTGGGATCATTTTTTTTAAAATTTTGTTTGCTTAATTTTTGATTTTTAAACCAAGGCTCAACAAACGAGCCCCAGAAACTCCATGAACCTACTAAAATTGTCTACAAAAAAAGTGCATTTTTTCCAGAGAAAGGTGCTAAGCTTTTAAAAAGTTCCCAATATGCTGTTACCGAAAAAAGTTAAGAACATATCACCACATACTATAAAACTTATTCTTTCTTGGATTTAGATAAATCATCAAAGCCTTACTTCAATTGCATTGTTCTGCCCCAAGCTCACAATGACTTTTAGTGAGCAATGCTTTGGCACTATGCCAACGGCCTACACTGAAGGACATTAAAGGAAAGAGACTCAACTCTAAAAATGTGTTTAGTGAGTACCACAGACTTCCATGAAGACAAAGAGAGCAAAACAAAGTGAGCATAGATCTCTCTGGATATCTCAAATGTTAATTAGAGGGTCTATAAAGACAGAAATGCACTTGTGCCATCATGAAACAAGGAAAAATTATAAGCAGGACCAAGGAAAATGAAATTCTCTATGCAAGAATTGGAATCAAATCAGATTCCAGCACTAAAGTTCCTTCAAGCATGGGATCTGGATAGCCACAAATGCAGATGTTAATGGCAATATTTGGATAAATGGGCATAATGTCTTTGAGTGTACATGAGTTTTTGGTTCAAGTTACATAAGATATAATGAGATTTTTAATAACTTTCCTTAACATCTCTTTTGTAACCTTTGAATTTCTTTGTTGTTGTTAGGTGCCGTTGAGTTTGGATCTGGCTCATACTGACCCTATGTATAGCAGAATGAAACACTCCCCGATTCTGTGCCAGGCACACAATCTTATTTATGTTTAAGCCCATTGTTGCAGACACTGTGTCAATCCATATAGTGGAGGGTTTTCCTTTTATTCATTGTCCTGCCACTCTCCCCAAAATGATGTCCTTCTCCAGGGATTGGGCCTTCCTGACTACCTGTCCAAAATATGTCAGATGTAGTCTAGCCATCCTTGCTTCCAAGGAGCACTCTGGTTGCCCTTCTTCTAGGACAGATTTGTTGGTTCTTTTGGCAGTCTGTGGTATACTCAATATTCATCTCCAGCACCATAATTCAAAAACAATTCTTCTCCTGTCTCCCTTGTTCAATGGCCAGCTTTCACAATATGATGTGACTGAAAATACCATGGCATGAGTCAGGGGCACCTTTGTCTTCAATGTGACATCTTTACTTCTCAATACTTTAGAGGTCTTTTGCATTCCTTTATTTAGCTAAAATCCATCCATCCTTTAGAATTCAGCTTTTAAAATTATAATGATAAATGTAGTTAAACTGAAACTTCGTTTCACTGAAACCAAAACCATCCTCCTCCTCCTCCTCTTCTTCCTCTACTCTTCCCGCTTCACTCTGGAAGTCCCATAGCTCTTTTATTACTTTTTGAATTCTTTAAAACAATTCCCACAAAGAACTATAAGATTTCCCTTTGTTGCAGAGAACCTTACCATATAATGATCATTTGGTCAGAATGAGGTAGAAAGCTTAGTTCTAGATCTTGGTAGAAAGTACAAGCTTTCTCCAAAGTAGCTATAGCAGAAATGGACTGACAGTAATGAGAATTTGTTATACTACAAATGCAAACTGTAGCATCTGATATTGGAGAAAAGGGTTATTAAGTTAGATCCCTATTAAAAAGGAAACAAATTCAATAAGACCCTTTTGATTAACTTAACATGGAAAAATGAAAGAATATCAGGAGGAGAGTAGTGTTCAGATCATGATTCAAGAATCTCAAATCAGTAAACTGAGTAACTCTCTCTGCTGGAGTACTCCTATCTCCCCTGGAAACTCATGAATTAAAACACTTTCACCTTTAGCTTTGTGAAAGACACTCCATTAACATTATCACAGCTTGGCTTTCTGGTTTTCATACATCTTCAAAATTAAATCATTTATCTGTCTGCCTCAATTTTTAAGCAGAACATACCTCTTATTGCCCTCTAACAACACTCAAACACTATTCCCAAGTGCAACTTAATATCACCAGTGGCTATAACCAAAGACTTTCCATAATAAATTTCAAATTCAATTTTGTAATTTTTTCTTTCCATCTTTGGAGCAAAAACAGTTTCAGACAAGGTCAGAGGTAAACCAAGTCTGAATCCTGAACCAAGTTTCCTATATGAAACCTATAGAAATGCTTCAGTTCAGTGCTTTAATCAATGCCCTGAAAGGACAAGCTGTGTAGATGGAACTTACAACAGTGTAGAACTAAAAAAACATTATTACTAATTGCTGAACTTTAAGTATCTCAGCAGATATGAACTGAGCACTTACCTGAAATAAAGGCTTTTATGTATTTCATATCAGAGAAACACCACCTAAGAATAAAACAAAATTGCTTCTCAGTTAGTTGAACCCTGCTGTTATAATAATAGCCACCATTTATCAAAAATTTATCATATACTGGACAGTTTACTAAGTGCTTTTTACATAAATCATCTTGTTTAGTTTTCACTAAACCTGGGACAAGGAGGAGGGTGTTATTCTTTTTTACAAGTGAAAATCCTGAGTCTCAAGAGTTAGGTGACTTGCTCAGGATCATATGGCTAGAAAGTGGTAGAGTCACGATTTGAATCCTTGCCTGGCAGACTATCCTTAATTCTATTCTAAATCATCTCTTATTGACTTGGTAACAAATGAAGGGATGGTTCTAAAGCAGTTTACTAGGGTAATAACTGAGAACTGTGGTAAAAAAACATGGCTCACAAAAAGTATAATTTATAACCTTAAATGCCCACATGTTCCTCTGTGGTAGACCTGGCACTGAGCTCAGGTGGAAGCTCACTTCTCTACCGTATTTCCACATTTCAGCATCTCTATTTCATTATTTTTTGTCTGAAATTTTCTTAGAGCAGTCTTTTCTCAAAGTGTGGTCTATAGACCACTTGTTTCAAAGACATGAAGTTCTTGTGAAAAATAGCAACAGTTGGCCCCAGTTCCAGATGTACCAGGGAAGAATCTCCAGGAAAACCCAGAGGTCCTTTAGCCTACAAGAAGCTCAAATTGTTCTTCCTACTAAATTTCAGACTACTAATTACCTTGGAGCAAAACAGCTAGGGTAATCAGAAGGAAGTAAATGGAAAGCTAGCCTCTATAATAATCAGTTTGACATTGGGCCATATTGGTGTTAGGGAAAACACAGGACCGAGTGGTCATGAGAAGGCACAGGGTCACTCCACTGTTTTGGAGCTGGAAAAGATCTTAGAATTGTGTAGTTCAGTGGTTTTCTAACCATGTTCCATGAAGCCTCTGGAGTTGTAAAGTGTGATAGGAGAGAAAGGAGTGGCAGTCAGAGCTTAAAGACCTAAAATAACTACAGAGGCTCCACTGGTATGTATTTTGTAACTTAGACTTCCATGTAAGTTTTTATCTGAATAAAGACTTTGCTAATTAAAACAAACAGAAACAACAAAAAACCTCACAGGTGAGATGGAGCAAGCCTGTAATCCCAGTGATTTGAGAGGCTGAGTCAGGAAGATAACAAGTTCAAGGCCAGAGGCAGCCTGTACAAGTTAGCAAGACCCTGTCTCAAAAAGAAAAATAAAATGGGGCTGAGGGTGTGGCTCCGTGGTAGAGCACTTACTTGCCTAGCATGTGTAAGGCCCTGGGTTAAATCTCCCAGCACTGCAAAAAACAAAACAAAATGAAAACCTTGGCTGTCCATGGAGAGGGTTTTTTGTTTTGTTTTGTTTTTCATTAGTTGGTTTGTTTTTTGAGACAGCAGTCCAGGCTACCCTGGAATTTGCAATCCTCCTGCCTCAGCCTGCTAAGTAGCTAGGATTACAGGTGTAAGCCAATATACTCAGCTTAATGGGGAGTTAAATCTCAAGACCTACCATGCATTCTACAATAATTAAGTCAAATTTAATGGGTTCTAGGCACCAGTATTATTTGGTACCATGATTCCAGCCAAGGCTGAAAACAACCACACCAATCTAATTCATATTCCCTCATTTGAGACAAAAGGAAACTAAAGCCGAAAGAATTAAATTTAAAGGAGATCGGGCCTAGAATCAGTATCTCTTGACTTCTAGCCCACTGGACTATGTTGTTCTCCAATCAGAACAAATCAATATTCCTCTAAAGGACAGAGCATCTCAAACAAAATTATGTTAGCGCACATTTTCAGAGCTTTCCAGACTTAAAGAGCACGTTGTGTACACTCTCTCTCTAAATTCTTACAAAGACACTGGATAGTAGGCAGAATAAAACTTATTAGATCTGTTTAAGAGATAAGTAAATCAGAGGTCCATTAAGTTAACTCTGTGAATTTCTTCCTGACTAAGGATACTAATTTTATGGAACTCAAGGGACTTGTACATTGTAATTGCATCTCTAGTTAGGGTCATGCAGACAGAAATCCTGGGTGGGGGTAGAGAGGGAGAAGAAGGTACAATTTTACTGAGGTTTATATTCTATAAGATCAAAGATATGGCTGAAAACACATGGAGATTCCAACATAAAAGAGTAAATGGTTAAGAAAGAGAATTCAAAGAAATAATTAGTTCCTTTTTATGGCACTTTAATAACTGGACAGTTTACGATTTATGCTGTTGAAGATGAATACTACACACCAAGAGAGAATATAACATGCAACAAATAATATTTATGGGTAAAATTCAGAGTGGTGGACAAGATTACAGATGGACAAGAAGGTTCAAAACAACTTTTCATGAAGGATTCATCAGATACAAATATTGCCATCCAGATTTATTATAAAAAAAGATAATCAGAGAACTAGGAATCTGTGTTTTATTTATGGACTAAAAAAGTTGCCTAGCAATAGTCTAGCACAGTTGTTCTCAAACATTAGCATTCATCAGAATTACCTGGAAGGCTAGATCCCATCTCTGAATTTAAGATCCACCAGGTCTATGGTACAGCCCAAGGACGTGCATTTCTTATAAGTCGTGATACTGATACTGTTGGTTCAGGGCCCATACTTGCCAAACCACTGGGTTAGCATAATGTCTACAATACAACAGAAGGAGGAGCATGGGTGTGTCCATACACACATTGCAAATTATATCATTTTACTTATCTCTATCATTAACACGCTTTGTGTTTCTCAAGCTTAAGGAATTGAAGAAAAATTCAAGCCTCAAGCAGCAAGAGTGAAAGACTCTACATGGAAAATACTGAGTGATGCAGGAAACATCAAAAGAAGATGGAAGAAATACACAGAGTCATTATATAAAAAAGAATTGGTAGATGACCAACCATTTCAAGAGGTTGCATATGAAGAGGAACCAACGGTATTGAAGGATGAACCGGAGGCTGCCTTGAAGGAACTGGCAAAACACAGTCTCCAGGAATTGATGGAATACCAATAGAGATGTTTCAACAAACAGATGCAGCACTGGAGGTGCTAACATGTTTATGCCAACAGATTTAGAAAGTAGCTACCTGGCCAACTGACTGGAAAAGATCAATATATTTGTGCCTGTTCCTAAAAAAGGGGATCCAACTGAATGTGGAAACTATAAAACAATATAATTACTATCACACACAAGCACAACTTTACTAAAGATCATTCAAAAGCAACTACAGCAGTATATAGATAGGGAACTGCCAGAAAATCAAGCCAGATTCAGAAGAGGGTGGGGAACCAGGGACATCATTGCTGATGTCAGATGGATACTGGCCGAAAGCAGAGAATATCAGAAAGATGTCTATCTATGTTTTATTGACCATGCAAAGGCATTTTGACTATGTGGATCATAACAAATTATGGATAACACTTTGAAAAATGAGAATACCAGAGCACCTAATTGTACTCATGAGGAATCTGTACATGAACTAGGAGGCAGTTGTTTAAATAGAACAAGGAAATACTGCCTGGTTTAAAGTTGAGAAAGATGTGTGTCAAGACTGTATACTTTCACCGTATCTCTTCAATTTATATGCTGAGCAAATAATCCAGGAAGCTGGACTTTATGAGGAAGAACGTGGCATCAGTATTGGAGGAAGACTCATTAATAACCTGCATTATGCAGATGACACAACTCTGCTTGCTGAAAGTGAAGATTTAAAATATTTACTAATGAAGATCAAAGAACATAGCCTTCGATATGGATTGCGACTAAACATCAACAAAACAAAAATCCTTACAATTGGGTCAGCATGAGATTTCACAACAAATGGAAAAAAGATTGAGGTTGTTCATGATTTTGCTTTACTTGGTTCTACAATCAACACCTGGAAGCAAGGGTCAAGAAATCAAAGGACACATTGCTTTGGGAAAAGCTGTGGTGAAAGATCTCTTTAAAGTATTGAAAAGATGTCACATTGAAGACGAAGGTGCACCTGACACATGCCATGGTATTTTCAATTGCATCATATGGTTTTGAAAGCTGGCCACTGAACAAGGGAGACAGGAGAAGAATTGATGCTTTTGAATTATGGTGCTGGAGACTATTACTCAATATACCATGGACTACCAAAAGAACCAACAGATCTGTCCTAGAAGAAGGTCAACCAGAGTGCTCCTTGGAAGCAAGGATGGCTAGACTACATCTGACATATTTTGGACAGGTAGTCAGGAGGGACCAATCCCTGGAGAAAGACATTAAGTTTGGGAGAGTGGCAGGTCAATGAAAATATGGAAAACCCTTGACCAGATGGATTGACACAGTGTCTGCAATAATGGGCTTAAACACAAATAAGATTGTGTGCCTGGGGGGAGTGTTTTGTTCCACTGTATACAGGGTCGCTCTGAGTCAAACTCGACTCAACGGCACCTAACAACAACATCATTTACTTCGGGCTGGGATTTAGCTCAGTTGGTAGAGAACTGCTCTGCAGTCTCTGAGGTCCCAGGTTTGATTCACAGAATCACAAAAATGGTAGAAGGGCATGACAATCCACTCCCAAGGCAATCCGGAAATAGTGAGCCATTGAAAACCTTATAAGGGTTACTATGAGCCAGACACGACTTGATGGCACCTAACATCGACAATCATTAACTTAATAAATGATGCCCTCTCCACCAACCAAATGCCACAGATAAGACTACATCAAGAAGTTAAAAGGGTGCTGGGCGTGGTAGTGCATGCCTGTAATCCCAGCGGTTTGGGAGGCGGATGCAGGAGGATTGCAAGTTCAAGACTAGAGGCAGTCTGCGTAACTTAGTGAGACCCTGTCTCAAAAAGTAAAAAAATGGGATGAGGGTGCAGCTCAGTGGTCCAGCACTTGCAGAGCATGCAAGTGCGAGGCCCTGGGTTCAACCCCCAAAGGAAGTTAAAAGGGTAGTAACTTAAGGAGATGGTCTGAGAGCACAAATGAATGAAATTGTGAAATATTCCTTTCAGCATTTGGCAGAAGCAACTGTAAGGCACATGTAACAAACAGGAAACATTGTTCTCTGAGAGCCTAATTTCCAGTCTTGAAGTAGGCATGAATTTTGTTCCTTCTTCAAGAGAATACCTTTCTGATCTCTCTATACCTCCACCCAAGGATCCACCTGCCTTTTTTTTTTTCTCACTACTCACTTTTCCTGAGTTTTTTAAACCACCCCCATGGCTTAATTTGCTATTTATATCAATGACTAAGTTTGTTCAAGTTAATAAAGAATTAACTTGAAATAATCACCCATTTCTCTTTCTCCATTGCTTCTACTTAAATTCAGGGCCACTATTGTTAGTTACACTCTCCCTCTGCTCTACCCTCTACTCCTAATCCTACTTCATTCTACCAAGAGTAATCTTTCAAACATGCCTTTTTTTTTTTTTAATGGGGATAGAACCCAGGGCCTCACACATGCTAGACAATGGACAAGTGCTCTACCACTGAACTACATCCCCAGCCCCTAAAATGATACATTTTGTTATTTTATTTTATTTTTTTGCTTTAAAACATACTACTGTCTTTAGGATAAAGTCTAAATTTCCCTTTATGAACTGGTATCAGCTTAGTTTTTGGTCTTATCTCTGACCATCCTCTTGCCCAAAACCAACTCCAGTGAACCAAACTACCTACAATTCCTAGCACACCACCAACCCCTTGCTTTTTTTTTTTTTCTTCCCCAAATGTACATGCTACTTCAATTGCCCAGAAATCCATTTCCCTTTGTTTAGACTTGGTTAGATTCTATTTGGGAGGGCTCAGTTTACATCAATGGTCTTCCCAAGGAAGACTTCTGAGATGTTGCAAAGATGGTCCTTACCATAAGCTCCACAGTTCCCTTCTATGTTCAATCTTTATCTTAACATTCATACCTTAAGTGAAATTGTCTTTCTCTTTCTTGAGGCCATATTCTCAGTGAGGGTAGGAAACTATGTATCAACATACCCCCAGGGCCAAAAAATAGTACCCAGCATGTGGTAAATTCCAAATAAATATTTTTGAATGAACAGGTGATTCCCTAGTGAATGATTGGAACTCTGATGTCAGAAGTCATACAATCCTGCAGAACTTTTCAAATGGCTCTTTACCTTACTCCCATTAAAGATCAAAGTTATTATAATGGACTAGAGGGCTGTATAGGTTCTGATTTTATCTCTTATTTTTCCCTTCATTCACTCAGTTCTAACCACACGTCGGAATCTTGACTGAAGAAGGTATTTCAGCCAACAAACCATTTAAGCACGTATGAAAGGAACTAATATATATTGGACAATCAGTGTGTACCAGTCTCTGTGCTAGGAACTTGCATGTACCACATCACAGAATCTTCACAATTACCCTGGGACAAAAGCACCACCATTCCTATACATAGATAAGGAGATTGAGCCTTAGAGTGCTTTTTGAACCTGAATAGAGGGAAAACTTGGAAAGCATCCACAGTGGTGACTTTTCCTTCCCTAGATACCATGTATGCCCTTTATGACATGTTCTCCTCTCTGACCTCCCAACTCCCTCTGCCCCTGCTCTGGGAAGCTGACTTCTATGACTCCCTTTCCCCCAGACTTCTGTCTAGGGGTTTGCCAATGGAAAATACTAACTGGAGACTGGAGGGCAAGAGGAAAGGTTAGGGCATTTATTTCTCTGTTTCCTTGGCCTTAGTTCTTGCAGTGGTTACTCAGCATTTATGGCCATAGCTTGTCAGGAAGTCCCTCTTTCAGAGTTGTAGCTCCAGCTGGGCTCTGGTAAGAACACTCCTCCCTTTTCCCTTAGGCTAGGAGTGCTACTGACTGATCACTGATGCTCCACTGATGCTAGTGCTCATCTGTTTCACCATTCCTTTTTAGTCATTTTAATATTGACCAGGCCTTTGTATATAGTCCTTTGCTTAACCTCTGTTCAATTAAACTCTTTTGGACGTACCAATTGTTTTTCTGCCAGGACTCCTACTGATAGGTTAGAAAAACAATAAATGTCATGTTGTTCTCCTTTGAGCTTCCCTTCAATTTCCAATGTCTGCAAAAGAATCTCTGCCCTTTCCTCTAATCCGCACTCTCCATCCTTCCAGGTCTGCTTTGTCTTCCATGTAGTCTCTCCATTCTCTGAACACTCTCCTACCTACAGAGGAACACTGTCGTTACTACTGATAATGCTAAATCTAGTTTGACATTAGCACTTTGTTGTCCTTGTAGTTCTATAACTGTTCAGCTTTGTGAGTTAGGTCATCCCAGCAGGCAATAAGCTCATTAGGGCTAGGGAACTTCAGCAATTAGAGTTGCAAAGAACAAATATACTTTGGTTGGAAGGGATCTTAGAGGTTACCTTGTTTAATCTCTTTATTTTACAGATGAAGATATTTGAGTTCACACACAGAAAAAGTCTTTTTTTTTTTTTTTCCCCCAGTACTGGGGGCTGAACCCAGGGCCTCACGCCTGCATGCTTTGCAAGTGCTGGACCACTGAGCTACACTCCCAGCCCTTTTTTTTTTATTATTTTTTTTTTACTTTTTGAGACAGGGTCTCACTAAGTTATGCAGACTGCCTCTGGTCTCGAAATTGCGATCCTCCCGCCTCCACCTTCCGAGCCGCTGGGATTACAGGTATGGGCCACCGCGCCCAGCTCAGAAAAAGTCTTTTTCACATAGCTATCCAGTGGCAGACTTAAGTCTAGAATTTAGATTCTTCCTGTTACTTCACCATGCTGTGATTCTGTACTGGGCACTTAGGTACATATGCTGATGACCACTCTCAAATGTATAAGGGTTGTCTCTGATTCAATGCTAGGACCTGCACTTAGATACCTGGCACACCAGGGTAAACACCCAGTAAGACAAATTCCCTAAATTAATTAATCAGAACTCAGAGTTGGGAGGTGGTGCACATCTTTAATCCCAGCAATTTCGGAGGTGGAGGCAGGAGGATTCCGAGTTCAAAATCAGAGGCAATTTGTATAATTTAGTGATACCCTGTCTCAAAATAAGCAGTAAAAAAATAGGCTGAAAGTGTGGTTCAGTGGTTGAGTGCTTGCAAAAAGCATGTGTGAGGCCCTGTTTGCAACTCCCCAGTAGTGCTAATAATAATAATAATAATAATAATAATAATAATAATAATAATCAGGACTCAGCAGATTATTTATAATAATAATTTCAGTCAAATGCAGTGGCACATGACTATAATCGCAGAGATTCAGGAAGCTGAAGTAGGAAGATCACAAGTTTGAGGCAGACTGCATAACTTAGTGAGACCCTGTGTCAAAATAAAAAATGAGCTGGGTGCCATGCTGCATCCCTGTAACCCCTGTGACTGATGGGGCTGAGGCAAGAGGATTAAGGATTGGGAGTTCAAGGCCAGAAGCAACGTGCACAACTAAGGAAGACCTTGCCTCAAAATAAAAAATAGAATAGGGGTTGGGGGTGCAGCTCAGTAATAAAGCACTTACAAAGTATGTGCAAGGTCCTAGGTTTAACTCCCTAGTGTTGCAAAAAGAATAATAATAATTCCTTATACATATAGAGAAAATGAATAGTTTTCAAAGTCCTTTTATATATATGAGCCCATTTCATCTCTCAGAGGTAGTCATGGAAAGAATTATTACTCATAGATAACAAATGCAGGAAACTGAGAAGTTAAAGGTCAAGGTTTCCTGACTAGTCAGAGCTGAAACCAGAATTCCTGTCTTCTGACTCTTGCTTCTATACCATCTCTGCTATTTTACACTGTTTCTTCAGCTTTGCCTTTTTGCCTCTCGGCATGGGAGGATCATTTAGGGAATTAGTCCAAATATTCACAATGAACAGGTGGATTGCACATTTAATGCTGAAATAAATGCTTTGTCTCTAAAATCCACTATTAAAGGTATTCGTTACTCCTTTTTATCTTGCCAAAAAAAAAAAAAAAAATTCTGTTCCCCTTCTGATTAGACACAACCTGCAGCCTCCTCTTGACACTATGGGGCCTGTTACTTCTCACAGAGAGTCATCATTGGGTGTTCAGGAGTTAAGGAGACAGCGCTTTTGATATATATATATATATATATTTTTTTTTTTTTTCAGTGCTGGAAATCATACTCTGTACCCTGCACATACTAGGCAAGTGCCCTACCACTGAGCTACACCCCCATCCCTGAGAAAGCACATTTGAGACCTCACTTTTGGTACAGATCAGAGCCAGGCCCTTTTTGCAACCAGGTGCTCATAAAAAAGAAAAAATAGACCGTTTTGGCTTGGCCCTATCAGAGAGGAGTTGACACACTGGATCTCCTCAAGATCAGATGAATCAGAGAGCTACTTTCAGATATTGAGTTCTGTTACCAAAACCACTTTGGTACCGATTTCACCCTGGGCTCTATCTTTTAGGATGATCTTTGATCATAATCATAGTATTACAGAAGCCACAGCCAACCTAAACATCTATCTAACCTTTGGATCAGCTCCCATTAGGAAATGAAAGTATTGGCTAAGAAAATGACCCAACATTCTACACCTGAGGTCATAAACTCAAATGCCTACTAGTTGCCAGGCATGTAAAAGATCAGCATAACAAGAAGTGCAGTCTTGGATGAACTGTTGGATTAACAGTCATTTCTCAGCTCTAACCACTTGCTTTGTGAGAATGTGAGCTAACAGAACTTCCAAATTAAAAAAAAAAAAAAGGTTGGAAATCTGCACATGTGAAATCTGATTTTAAAGAGTTAAGTACTAATTCAAACCTGCAAAACTGTTGTAAATCATGGACAGCCAGTTAAGAGTTTACTTTTCCTTATGGAGCAGGCATCCTTTTCTTAAGACAGGGAATGATAACAAATGTATCATTTGACTTCTAAGTCAAATATGGGATGAGGTTTATACTTTGAGAATCTGAATAGTTCTGTAAAGCGGGCAAACTCCCTGCGTTATGGGTGGGAAAATTCCCTGCCGATTTGAGGTTATGTGCTTCGTGGAATAACGGGACATATGTGCACCCTTTGGGAGTTATTTAGAGGATAAAGACTCCCTTTGCTAGCTATCTGGACAAATACATCTCTGGGTGTGTCTGCGAAACCCGTATACTCGAGTACGAGGGGAGGGCCAATAACCTTGGGGAGTATTGGAAGAACAGTTCTCAAGTAAGAGGATGGACAACTACTGGGTAGTACAAAGAGATGTACGAAGGTAAGGTAAGGTCTCCAAAGAAAGTTTGGATGGAGAAGGTGATAACCTTTCCTCGAATGCCCCTGCTGGGCGCCTCTTGCTCACCGTCGCAGCACAGCCGTCCACTTCAGCGACCTCCATGTTAACGCCCCTTTCTGCGCAGGTGCTGCAGAACGTCAGCTTCCGCCCAGAGCAGAGCCTCGCCCCTCCCGCAGGAGTCGGCCTTTGGCCACGCCCCTTTCCTCAGGTGCCCTCTTAACTTGTTCTGGCTGAGGCGGCCTGCAGCTGTTGACCTGGCTTTGCAGTACCTGAGCGCTCTCTCAAAGCTGGCTTCTAGGGACGGGAGACGGAGATGAAACACTCACATCTTGCTTTGGGTAGACCTTGGGCTGGTAAGGGGAGGCAAAGTATAACAATGTAGAGTGCTGTGGGGAAAAAAAACCGATTTGGTTGGGTTCCAAAGGCTTCCTTAAGATGCCAGAGGCTAGGAGGCTGTGGAAAGGTCTGCCAGACATTCCAGCAAGGGGACCAGAAAGTGCAAGGGCATTGAACAGTACAGGTGTGCGTGTGTGTAGCAGAACTGTAAGGGCAGTGCTTCCAATAGGGGCAGTATAGTGAGGGCGGGGTGGTGGGGATGGTGGTAGCCGTGGCTGTGCTATATTGCAGTTTCAACCTGGGGGCTATGCGTGACCACCAAGTAGCTTTAACAGGAGGGAGGAGGTAGGGAGGGGGAAGGGAGAGAGAGAGTGTGTGTGAGAAAGTGTGTGAGGGCAGAGGAGGAACAGAGGCGGTAGATTATCACTAATCCAGAGGGGAACTAAAAGCCACTTGTGCTGCAGATGTCCATCAACAGGTGAATTTAAAAAAATGTGGAATATGTACACAATACAATTTTATTCATCTGTAGAGAAGAATCAAATTATGTCTTTTGCAGGAAAACAGATCGAACCAGAGATCATTTTAACTGAAACAAACCAGACTCAGAAACACAAATACTCCATGTTCTCTCTTATATGCAGAAGTTAGATTAAATACTTCATGTTCTCTCTTATATGCAGAAGCTAAATTAAAATATATATATATATATATACACACACACACATACACACACACATATATGTAAAATTGGAAAGTGTAAGGGTATATTTTGGAGAAGAGTAGTGGGAGGATGTGTGAGAACAACATGACAGGGTAACAAGGGAGTGAATAAGATCAAATTTGTCAGGTGCTGTCAAGTCAGGTCCAACTCATAGTGACTGTACACACAACAGAACAGAACACTACCCAACACAGTGCTATGCATATGATCTTTTTTGTATTTAAGCCTATTGTTGCAGAAATGCCATAATGAAACTCATACTGTACACTAATAAAAAATGATAATTTAACTGTAGTTAACTATAAGAAAGGAGCTATCCAGTATAAAATTCTAACTAGACCTGCTGTTTTCATCAAAACAGTTCAGTCAACAAAAAGCCCTGTGCTAACTGCTATAGGAGAAAATGGACCTTAAGACAAGGCCTTCACCTATAAAAAATGTAAATAAAATTTTAAAAATCATGTTGGGTCCATTTTTTAAAAAAAGCTACGGTGATAGTGGAGAATGAGATTAGACAGAGGATTCAAGGGGCAATTTTGATGTAGAAATGACAGAAGGTGACTGATTTGGGAGAGAAGCAGATAGAAGGACCAAGTTTTTAAATGATTTGGTAACTGAACTATATGGGTCTACTTAGCAAGCAATGGAAATGGAACTAGTTCCTTGCCCCAGGTGGTGACAGTGCAGGCTGAGAAAGTAGATGCACCTAAATTTCTTGCTTCAGCTTTTCTGATTCCAGTGCCAGGAGTCCTCACTTCCTCCCCCTTGGGAGTTTTTCTACTTCAGCTCTTCTTCCTTGAAAAAACCCTGAATGAAAGGCTAGTGTTTATTCCTAGGCCTAACCCTCTGTTCCAACCATGGCAGCCTCAGCCCTCTGCCAACCCTTGGAGGCACATGTCTCCCCAGTAGGCTCCTGGCCTGGTTTCACAGCCCAGTCTGTGGTCTGTCCTAGTGATCCTAGGCAAACAAAGAGGAAGCATGGACTACTTTTCACTGGCACATGTCATATCCTTCCCTTTTGGACTTTGGCAGGAAGGTGATGACCTAGGTCCCATGACTCTGTTAATCATATTGGTGGTCTCAGGTCAAAGCCAAGATGCTAGCCCAATGGCTGCTACACTGCTTGGTGCTGACTTAGAACCACTTTAGGGTCCACCGCTTGGCTGGTAGGGGCTGGAGGGAAAGAGTGTTTGTGAAGCAGATAAGAACCATTGGACCAAAAGCTACCCTTTACATAAGACAGTCATGTCTATGGTTTTCCACACTTTCATAGTCACCAGACCCCAGAGGCTACTATAACATAATTTATTACAGACTAGCCTATAATTTCCTGTAACAATGGCACATATAATAATTAAAAACAGCAAAGATGCTTGGTTTTTTGTTACATGTATTGGCCAGTATAGCTGTGGACAATGCTGAGTCCTCAGGAAGTTCAAGAGGCTGCTATCGAGGAAATCCAAGGACCATGTCACATCTCTGAGCAAGGGCCTGAGAAGTCCATCTGGCCCTCTGAAAGAGTTTGTCTCTGACTTCCCAGGGAGTGTTGCGGCCACCCCTCCATCCAACCTATCCAGAGGGGTCCTCCTGTATAGCTGAACATCTGTGAGGGGAAGAGCAGCTGATCCGGATGACAGGGAGAGAAGCCCAAGGTTAGATTCTTTCTGAAGGAGGACAGCCAGAAGGCAGTGGCCACAGGTGAGGACAACTCTTTCTAGGCTGGTTTACACAATTTTTGGCTTTGTTCAGGAGCTACCCAAGAAGAAAATATTTCTAAATCTCTAGGTAGCCCTCAGGTATATACCTATAATGGCCTCTGTGTCTTAAGCAGCATTCACCTACCTATAGGAGGTAGGGGACTCTGGGCAGGTGGCCACTGGTGCCTGGTTTCTAAAGAAATATTCTGCTCTGGGCTCTGAAGCACCATGTGAACCTGCTTCTGCTAATGACAGATATAATCTGAGGGAAAGGATTAGCACAGCTCATTTCTAGAAGGTATATTGTTCAGTTTCAAAGCCTTGTTCTCATTGGAGCCACATAAAACCAGTTCTTGCTGCTCAAGAAACAATGAATTCTATTTTGTGTACTCCTGCCCTGGTTATTCTGCAATACAGACCAAAGGGCTCAGCAATACCTATAGGCTCAACCAACTCCCTAGCCAGCCATACACAAGCTCAAGGCACCCTACACTTGTTCTTCTAATAATGGATATGTGTCTAACCGGATAAAATGTGATTTGGAGAAAGGTAGATGTGTAAAGTGAAGGAGTACCTATCAAGAATAGCTGGCACTTTCAGAAATGTCTGTCTTTCTCTCTCTATAGAAAATCTCTCCATGTGGTAGCTCCCATAGCCCAGCTCCTAGCACCAAGATCTGCTGGTCAGGGATTCATGGCCCTTTCTCTGAAAAGCCATACCCTCACTACCCCAAAAATTTCCTGAAATATCCTTAACTGAAAGGGTCAGCCTCTTGACTATAAGGACCCTCAGCTGGCTCACAGCTAACTCCCACTGGCTCTGATTTGTGCAACTGGTGCTGACAGAGGTGTTCAACTCCCCTCCTCTGTGGATCGAGACTCTGATTTGAGTTTCACAAACTCTCGGGCCACCTCGTCATTGCTTCTCTGAGACAGAATCCGGAGAATGGTCATGCCTGTCTCATCCATGTGGATCTTCCGGCCCAAAGGGCACCAACAGGCACAGCTGCCCTTGGCTGCCACCTCCCTCAGGGGCATCACTGCCAGGCCTATCATGCGATCCTCCCGGGCAAAGCAGTAATCCTTGACACATATCTGCAACTCGTAGGCCTCTGGACCCTCTTCATTTCCCAGGAGGCTGTGAGCACAAGGTAGAAGGCATGAGGCCAGTGCTGAAAGTCTTCAGGTGAATTCATTCACCCCAGTAGGTCATCCAGCCCATCCCTCCGCTCCCAGTCTTACCCCCCATGTAATCCCCATACGAGAGTCCTGCAGGTCTCCTATCCAATAACTTACAAGTGGAATGTCTCATTGTACTTGGGGGCCCAGTTGTTGCTTTTGGACTTGGTTGTGAACTTCCTCTTCTTATCACTTTGGTGTGGGCCAACCATGGTCACTTCCACAAAAGGCCGGAACATACCTGCTGTCTGCCACTTGAGGTCATTGGCAGCCACCACTGCTCAAACAAGAGAAATTTATGAGGGGTCCCACCAGGCATTCCCAGTTCTCAAGAACCAGGTCATGCTCCCTTTGGAGAAGGGCTGAGCTGGAGGACGGGGATGTGCAGCTGCTGCCTTCAACTGATGAGTGAGGTCATGGGCAAGAAAAGATCATACTTGTAAGTACACACCACTCACCTTTTACTGTGACCTTGTGCTCTCCAGTACCAGGGTGTGTAAACAAGTCCACTTGAATAGAGACTTCTCCCACAGGATCATCCACACCAGACCCTGAGGGACAGAAAGATGATTGCCCATTGGAGAAACCAGAGGACTTTAGAACTAATTATTCTATGTAAAACTGAGGAGTTAGGAGGTCATCACCCTACACACTAAAGCAAGAAGCAATCACCGGCAGTAGCCATGGGGAAATACACAATGGGAAAAGGGAAAGAAAGGAGATAAGAATGAGGTTGTATATTATAACACAAGTTAATCTGACAGCGCCTTTGGAGAAATATCCACCCAAAATGCACTAGCAATCTCCCACAATCCCCAGCCTTCTCCTATCTCCTATGCTGAAGCATTTTTCATTGAAGATGTTGCACAGGACAGTGTTGTCACTCTGTATCTGTATCCAGAAACTATATCCACTCTATGACATGTCTGTGTCTCTTTTGAGTATACATAGTCTTTTGAGGTAGGGTATCTTTATATAGCCCAAGCTGGCCTCAAACACCTGGTCCTTCTGCCTCAGCCTCCAGAGTGCTGGGATTAGAAACCCAGGGCCTCTCGCTTACATGTTTTCCAAGTGCTGGACCCCTAAGGTGCACCCTCAGCCCTTTTTTTTTTTTTTTTGAGGCAGGGTCTCAAAGTTATGCAGACTGCCTCTGGTCTCGAACTTGCAATCCTCCTGCCTCTGCCTCCCAAGCCGCTGGGATTACAGGCTTGAGCCAGCGTGCCCGGCTCTTATGATGTTTCTTAATGGAACATTATGGGTGCCCTGCTAGCCAAAAGCAGCAACCTCCCTACTATCCCCAGGATTTGTGAAGGCATCTGTTTGGGAGGCTGCTTTCCTTAGAAAGATTTTGCCCTACTCAAATCCACAGAACAATTCTCTAGTCTCAATCTCTGAAAAAGGCAATCTGTAGGCTCCTCTCAGCAGAGGCCCCATTCTATTTTGAGAACACACAACGACCTGCACTTCAGATAACACCCTTCTTTGGTGTGAGGTAGAGGGATGGGGGGATTCTGAGGACAGGACAGTAGTCAACAACAGAACCCGTGCCTGGTCTTATCTGAACACCTCACCTGGCTGTCACACTTGGGCTAGAGCTTCTGAATTTCAACACTTAGTCCAGCCACCCCAGCATAAGCAGTTTATTCACACTCTCAGGGGTCAGTGTTAGCCCATGTTAGATTCATGTCTGCACAATGTATAACATACCCTTTTCTGGTCGAATGTCCTCATTAGCAGTAAACCTAATACCTTTCCCATCATGCACTGAGCGAAGACAGGCAAGTCAAGAGGTAGTAGCAGCAGCAGGACAGAGAAAGAAAAACTGTTAGGAGTCAAAGGAGTGACAGCCATTCAAAGCAGTTCTGCACATATTCTAGGGGAGCACAGAGGTGGGGAAGGATAGGGAAAGAAGTCCAAGAGCTTGAATCAGTGCTTGAATATTCCACATTAGACTTCACAGGTTGGAGATCAACCAAATTGTGGGCAGAAGCAGTAGAAAATACAGAGAAGGTATCTAAGGCTAGCAGGGCAAGAGAAAGGTTGTAGGCTCTAATTTTCTAGGCCCTTAAATGACAACATGTAGTGCATGTGTACAACACACACACATTCACACACACAGTTCTTCCTGCAGGTGTACCCCTGCTCTCACCTCCTCTGTTCTCTTTCCAGCCTCTCCTCTACTTTTGTCTAGCTTAAAGCTCAATGCTTCTGAAAAGGCTTTCTGGATTGACACAGATTCTCCCTGAAGTTACAAGTTTTATACACACTCAGCTCTGAAAAAGTTCTCTTTGTCCCTTTCATCCAAACTCATCACTGCTTCTTTTGTTCTTTCTTTCCCCCTACCCTGGACTGCAAATGGAGCAGTACTGCAGGTCGCCTCTATTTTCTCACCTCCTGTTGCCTCCAGTCTAACTGTTTAGATTTCTCCCCTCTAGGTCAGCTCTGTGCCACAGATCCATAGTTCAGTAAAACCCAAGCCTTCCACTCAGACCATCAGGTTCATGCCCAGACAGCCTACCTAGGTTTCCCTGGAACAGGTGATAACAAATGTGCCTGAAGGTGCCTCCTGGGAGGGTCCTGCGCCAGGGTCAGGTCAGAATGTCAGTCTGAGCCACTCTCTGCAGATGTGTTTTGTTTTGGACAGGCTTGTATTGAGATTGGGGCAGGGGAGACTGTGGAGGACTAGAAAGCCCTGAGATAAAACCAGCTGCATGGTCTACTGTGCATAAGCATCACCCATGAGGCTGCAGCACCCGCTGTGCGCAGTGCTCCATGGTCCATGCCCTCCTGTTCGGTGGTTTGCCTTTCTTAGTCTTTTCATCCACACTGCAGAGTCTAGAAAGCTTTTTTGCTTTATCGGCCCAGGAAAACTCCAAGCAGGGCTCCCAAAGCTATGAGTCTTTACACGTTTTCCAACTATTCCTTCTTAAGGCTTCCTTATAGATTTTTTCCTTCTTCTCCCCACTTACCTGACAGGGTGCATTCGATGAGCTCAATAAACATGCAATGGCCAGGTGATGTCTGGGAAAAGCAATCTCAAGCCCCTGTGGTTCTCATTCTCGTGTCTGGTATGAGTATGTTGTTGTTATTGTTAGGTACCATTGAATTGGGTCTGACTCATAGTGACCCTCATGGGCTTTTCAATAGCTGATTGTTTCAAGATTGCTTTGGGAATGGATTGTCATGTCTTTCTCCCATTTTTGCAGTGCTGGGGATGAAACCCAAGGCCTCAGAGAGGGCAGAGCAGCACTCTACCAACTGAGCCAAAACCCAGACCTACGTATGGGTATAGGTTGGAGTAAGTATTGAGGTCCCCTCAAGGGATCCTGAAACCACAGTTAGAAGGGGTCTCTGAATAAGAAACTGGATCCTCCTTAGAGGCAGACATGTATGGGAGAGGAGAGGTGGGGACACACAGTTCTTAGGCCCTTACCCTGGGTGGTCTGTGAGCGTACAAAGGTCTTGATCAGAGTATCTGTGGTCTGTGTATACAGAGATAGGGCATAACGTAGGGACTGCAGATCTGGGCTCTTCTCCAGGAAGGTTTTCTTCAGCCCATTGCCTCCTGCATGGAAGTATTGCTAAAAGGAAAATGAATACCTGATTCACCTCCTCACAGAGAGCCAGCTCCCCAACAGTTCTCAGAGAAGCCAGGGAAGGACTATGAGAACAAAAGGCCACTTGACAAACATTAAGATCAGGAACACCCACAGAACTAGTCACAGTCCCTCAAAGAAAAACATCATTTGGATATCTGGCAAGAGCAGAAGGGGAGGGTCACATTCCTGGGGATGATGTTTGAAGGAAGGGTCTGTCTAGTCAAGCACACATATGGGATAGAAGCATTTCGGGCAGGGAGAATAGTCCAAAGTGCTTCTTTTACTTCTCTAAACCTTAAGAAACTTGATATGTAGGACATACCTCTCCTAAGTGCCTTGGATCACAGTTCGCATGGACCTGCCTTATGATAACCTTACTAATCATAAGTGTCTTGGACTTAGGAACTGTATCTGCTCATCTCTGTGTTCTTGACAGTGCCTAGGTCACTCCTCTGGATATGGAGTGCTAAGAGCCTGAGGGACACCAAGTCTGATAAGGTGGGATTTCAGGGCCAAGTGTGTGTAACAATAAGATTGTATGGAAAAGGGGAGGGCTCCACCTTGATGGTGTCCAGGGCCAGGTCGAGGACAGCACACTGCTTTGGAGTGAGATTCCGTGTTTCCTCTCTCACCATGTGGTCCTGGAACCCCAGAGAAAGCAGCAGCATCAGGACAGCTCAGAATAGCCATGAACATTGTGCCTCCACCTGCCAGCCCACAGCTGCACGTTCTCCTCCTCTTCTTCAGCCTCCCAGGCATCCTCCCCCAGCCTCATGAAGATACCACACCCTAAGGACCTTGAGTTTGGAAAGCTGGCTCAGCTCCTTGGCAGCAGTGAAGATCAGTTGGGTGCCCTGGATAGAGAGGAGATCAGTCAAAAGCAAAGGACTCCAAATCCCACTAGGAAGTGGGGAGTGAGGAGGCAGACAGTAGCGGGAAGCAGGAGGGAGGTGTCCTTACCGACTGGTCAGTGAGGGGTGGGAGGACAATCACCCTTTCCATGGTGTTCATTACCACCCGCCAGAGCTCCTTTAGGACTCGCTTCAGAACTGTCTTCTCACATACAGTGGCGAAGAGTGTGAGGCTGCAGGTCCAGGCAATAGGTGAGGTCGGGGCAAGAGTCTGGGAGCCCCCATCCCTGAGAGACTCCTCAGTCTAATAGCTTCTACTTTGCTCACCCCCAAAGGACATTTATGACTGCTATACTCACTTGCCATCCAGGAAGTCCATGAGAGGCCGCAGTACACTATCTGCATCCTGAGCCACTGAGGCCCTGGCATTGGGGGACGCATTCCCTGTGCCTCGAACCTGGCCCAGGATGTCGGCCATTTGTTGAACACACTCGTCAATCCGCACCTGGAAGCTACACATGTGCCCACAGTGCAGTCCTTCCTGCCCCCGCACCCTGGCTCCAGAGCAGCCCCAGCTATCTGGCCCCACTCCCGATGCTCACTGTGCAGCTCTAGCACGGACAGTCAGCAGGAGCACAGGGAAGATCCACGTACCTGTAGCTGGTGGATGGGTGTCAGATCCCAGGGGCTCTGGGGCTGTCCAGGGACCACACTTGGCTTTAAGAGCCATGTGTTAGGTGGCACTGACCTGTTTCCAAACACCATGCTGAGCTCATCCAGAACTGTATTCAGTTTCACTTGCAGCTCCTTCAGACTGTCTGCAGCTTCGGGGTCCAGCTGTATCCACAGGAGATGGCTCTGGCTAGGCTGTTTCTCTACCCCTCTTCCCTCTTTTGTTCCTACTCTTCCCTCCTAGGGCCTTACCCCAGTGCCTGCTCCTCCCTCCTAGGGCCTTATCCCAATGCCTGCTCTTCCTTCCTAGGGTTTTACTTCAATGCCCATTTCAAATCAAGCTACCTATACCTCAGGCTAAATTCTCAGCCTATACCTAATCAAGAGAAAGTAGAATTCTATAGCCACATAGCTCAGGAATAAAGGAAAAGTAGAGTGACCACAAACCCTAAGACTTACCTCTTTGCCTCCCATGGCCTCAAACATTTTCTCCAGCTGGACCCTTAGCTGCTGCATGTTGTTCATCAGGATGCAGGGCTTTGGGGACAAATGGAGTCACTGAGCCTTGGCTCCTTTCAGGAGAGGGCCCCGTGCCCTGGGGTCCCTCCTGATCTCACATGATTCAAAGCCACAAAGAGTTCGCATATTACATAGTTCTCTTCCTAAACACTAAGGATTGAGCAAATCAGACAACTGTCCTTGAATGAAAACTAGAAGCAAATATTTTTGCCTTTGAGTTGGGAGGTAGATATTGAGGTATCCATGGTATTACCCTTTGAAACTATTTAAATGTCTGATTTTTTTTTTTTTTTTTAAAGAAAGAAGACTAAGCAAAGGTCTAGCTTAGTAGAGGATAAGGCATGAAATATGGATGTTCAGAGGAACTCTTAGCTAAGTTCTCATTATCTTGTGGCGTATGTCTCAAGGAAAGCTCTAGAGGAGCCAGAAGATAAGAGCTTCGGAGGAAAGCTTCAAAAGCAAGAAGGAAACAAATGTCTTCTACTCCCTTTCTCTAAGCACCCCAGGGCCTGACCCTACCAGTTTCTCCTTTGTGCAATAAGCTGGGAAGTCCTTTGATAAGATGTCTGCATACTGCATCAGCACTTTCCCAATGGTCTGAGAAAAGAGGAGAGAAGAAAAGGAGAGAACATTTCACTTAGCTCTCCCCATAGGGATCTTGTCTAAAGTTGTGCTTCTCATCCCAGAACAATAACATCAGGGAAGAGGCAAAGCTGCCTCTAACCACAGAACAGCTCTTAAAGACAGACCATCTGTCTGCCCCAGACACACAAAGGGGAGAGGGTAATGCTAGGTTTTACCTGACGGCCACCCAGAGAGGAGGTGAAATCAGGCCTGTGTCTAGGCTGTGAGTATGGGGGTCATGGGGTGAAGGGGCAGGGAGGCTCATGGTCACCTTAGCAAATCTTCTCATGTAGTGGGCAAGGATGCTGGGGTCTGGGCATTCGAGCTTCCGGATGATCTCAAAGCTCTGGTTGAGCTGTGTGAAGACATCCACCACAGAGCAGGAAAATAACGCGTGTTCTGATGTCTGCTGGAACTGAGGAAGGACACACACAGGGTCACCATCCACAGTTGATACCTTTTCTCAAGTTTATAGGGTTTGAAAGGGCTCTGTCCAGCAGGGGTGGCTCAGTGACCCTCCTATTCTTCCTATGGCATGGACAGCCAGCCATGGTGAAGTTCCAGAAACTTCTGCCAATAGTTAAGTGTTTGGAGACTTGGCCTGGACCCTGTACAGCCCAAGTCCCCAACTTACACCATCCTTCTTATCTCGTTCCAGAGCCCCACGCAGGAATTCTAGGGACACATCTTCATTCTCATCTAGCCATTGTAGCACAAACTGCTCAAACCATCTGTAGCCAAAGCAAGAGAATTGGAGGGTGAAGTTAGTGGCTGTCATATACTATATGCCTGACAGCTCCGTCAGACTGGGATGCTCTAAAAGGGAGGGCGTGGCTTGACACTCCTCTCTTTTTACAGCAGTGCCCGGAATAGGCAGTCCCAAGACTGGCTAGCTGAACTAAACTGAGGAGACTAACCCCACCCAAAAGGACCCTCTTCCCTTCTCTCTGTGGTGCCCACATGACTCACGCTGGATACTCAGGCACCTGCCCCTGGAGGGCAGGCAGATCCCGTACATATTCATTGTGGAGCCATTTCACCTTGAAGTGCAGGTTCATATAGTCAGCACTCTTACACAGCCGGTCTTTCCCATGCTCTAGTGAGGGGAGGAAGGCTGGATTAGGTCTCAGCAGTGGCCACGGCTCCTGAGCTTTCCCAAGGCAGTAAGTCTAGTCAGGTGGCTCTATTCAGATGCCTTAGAAGGCAAGAGGCTCCAACCTCCTTCTCACAGCCATCTCTCCGCCAATTCCGTGCTCAGCCTCTTTCCAAGAACCTGGCCCAAATCTTCCTCTAGAAAGACTAAGCCAGAATCCCAGACAAAGCCTCTAGTCTTCTAGCTCTAACTTTTGGAAGTGCAAAGTGAGGTCACATGTCTGATGAAGTAGAGGAGAAAGGGTTGTATATGCTAATGCTGACTAGTGTGGACACTGACCAAGACTGGACGGACATGGTTTTCTAAGTTTTTAAAATTTTAGTAGCTGAGCCATTCCATTAGACAGGCTTTAATGCAGAGACATGAAATTGTATGTGGCATAAATGGGTAAATGACAACTACACAGAAATAGGGAAAAACAAATAGGCAATTGAGCAGTCATGGTGTAACAGAATCCTGAGGTAAACTGAAGGGCAGAGCTGAGACACAGAAAATGAGTTGTTAGGGAAGTATGCAAATAGGGACAATCAGTCTGGGAACTATGGAAACACTGCCAGATGAAAGGGCCACCAGGCTGCAGAAAAGAGGACTGTGATTATGGATTAGATAGATAGGTCACCTAGCTGTATGAGAGCCTTATGGAAAATCTGGGACTAAGATCACTCACAGCTGGCTCAGTAAGTCTACAGTACTGATGACACCTACAGAGTCGCTTCACACATATCCCCCTTTAGAGTTGAAGCATTAATTTGAAAAATAAAAGCCAATTGTGTAATGGCATAATAGTAAAAGCAGCAAATGGGGGAGAATACTAAGCAACAGAGGAGAGGATGGTATCTATGGGAATTCTACTGCTCAACTGGAGATGCCATGAATGATGCTCCTCCATGGCCCTACTGATCCAGTGTAGCAGATACTCAGGGAGGAAATGGAAGCCTGGGATTTAGCCTTAAAAGGCTTCAAGGCTCAGGACTTTTATCTCTTGGCACTGCAGACACCATCCCAACCTCAAGTTGCATTTGCCACCTCATCTATGAAGCAGTGAGTAGGAGAAGGGAAAGGCATCAGACTAGAGGCAAAGGGACAACAACCAAAAGTTCTTACCACCAGCAAAGAGGACTTTTCGAATACGAATGACAGTAGTTGCTTGTGATGGAGCAGAGATGCCAATGAGCAACAAAAAGCGGAAAAATGAGGGACATCAAAGAGACTCTCTTCTCCACCCTATTACCTCCTATCCTTCAACCAGTCCTAGATCTAGAAACAAAAAGGCACCACCAGGAGTGCCCTCCTTCCTGTTCATCAAACCACTGGAAATGGGGACAGAGCTGCCTCATGACTCTAAGCTCCCTAACTCTTCCACGGACCTTCTAGTATAATTCATACTTTCTCTGCCAACCCATTATTTGTCCTCTGGCCCCAGGCCACAATTTCTACATTAAACATTAACTTCTATGGCATAAACACCAATAGATGAGTGCTGAAACACTGGTCACATGTGATTCTAACAAGGCCCAAGAAGTTATTTTCCAGCAAGATTGTCTGAAATTGTTGCTGCTGCTGCTGGTGGTAGGGTTAAGCTGTCAGAAGGGACAGTCGTGTTGCCACACCCCACTGCTTCTAACTTCTTCTTTCTTTCCACCATCTTTCATTTTTGGAGGTTCTCCCAAACTCATGACTTCAACTATCTAGTTTGATGGTATCTCGCCTAAAACTCTCTTTAGTTCTGGTAATGTCTATAAAAGGTTTGGATTGAACACCTCATTGTGCATAGGTTTAATGCTTGTGTCCATCTCTTGCCATCTTTACATCTCCAGGTGAAGTTCAACAGAGTGTACCAACTAATCTAATCCTTTTGTACAATGTTGAGCATCATCCTAAAATATTCCTTCTTCCTCTCCACTCATATCCAATAAAATTACTAACTTCCATTGACTTTACCTCCAAAATGCCTCTGTAATCTATCCATTTCCTTCTAGTCATACTACTACCTGCCTAGGTTTCATAACTACCATCTCTAACCTGAATTACTATAACAGCCTCCAGATGGGTTGGTCATTCTTCTCCAATCCACTATGATGTAGCCAGAGTGAGGGGTAAATTTGATCCTGTCAATCCCTTGGTTAACATGTCATTGACTCCCAACTGCCTCAGGATGAAGTCCAGAAGCTTACACATGGTTTATAACCTCTTCATGGTCAGGCTCTGTCCAACCTCTCCAGCCTCAGCTCTCACTGACCACTTCTCTTGCTCTCTGAACTGCTACTTCTATTTCTTTCTTTCTTTTTTTTTTCTTTTTCCTTTTCTTTTGGGGTACTAGAGGGTTGAACCTAGGGGATCTCAAACTTGTGATCCTCTTGCCTCAGGCTCCCATGTCACTGGGATTATAGACATGTGCCATGGTGCCCAGCTGCTGCTTCCATTTATCCAGGCAAAAAACATGCTGCAGGCCCTGCATAAAATGTTCCATTTCCCTTTCTTCTCACGGCCTCCTCTCATCCTTGTTGTTGTTGTTGTTAGGTGCCATCGAGTCGGTATCTGACTCATAGCGACCCTCATAGGGTTTTCAATGGCTATTTCAGGATTGCCTTGGGAGTGGATTGCCAGGTCCTTCTCCCATTTTTGCAGTGCTGGGAATTGAACTTGGAACCTCAGAGACTGCAGCGCAGTGCTCTACCAACTGAGCTAAATCCCAGCCCCTCATCCTTGAGGGTTTAGTTTGTATACCATCTCTTTCAGGAAGCATTCTTAGGTCTTCTGAGCCTCTGGTTCTCTTGTATACTCTCAAACACCTTTTGTTTATTCCTTTTGTGGCACTTACAACTTTGTATTATAACCACCAACTCATATATCTGTTTTCTAGATTCGCCTGTAAACTTCTCAGGGGCTTGGGTTATGTCTTATTCATCTCTCAGTGGGACTCCCAACAACTAGCACAATGCCTGACACAAAGAAAATACTAAACAGTGAATAGGGTGGGAATTTACTGCAAAGGAACAGGAGGGAACTTTCTGTTTCATATTTTAATTGTGACAGTAGTCACACAGATGTGTTTGTTAAAGCTCATCCAATTGTATACTTAATGTTTTTACTGTCTTTCATGTAAATAGTACCTCAAGAATTTTCTTTGAATTTTTAATTTTTTTTCTTTTTTCCTTTTTTTTCTTTTTTTGGAGACAGGGGCTCACTAAGTAACCCAGGCTGGCCTTGAACTTGTGTTCCTCCTGTCTCAGCCTCCTGAGTGCTGGGATTACAGGTATGTGCCACCATGATCAGCTAAGGACAGCATTTTTCAACTTTCCTTTCACAATCAGGGTCAGTGCTGTCCTCGTATTATCCAGGCCTCCAAACTCCTGTCCTTTACTTGCCCTCCATACACTAAAAATCATCAGATCCTTTCATAACTTCTTTCCAATATCTATCCAAAATCATTCTGCCTTCTCCATTTCTCTGGTGTAATCCCACCCCCAGTCCCTTATTCCTAAATTATAACAGCCCTTCATTGTCTGCACTCTGCTTCTCTCTCTTCCTATCCCAGCTGCCCATATCTTCCACTGAGGCAGAATCTTATTAAAATTTTACTTTGTTCTTGTTGTATCTCTAATATATAATGGTTTCTCCTTCTCCTTCTCTTTCTTCATCTATTTTTGTTTTTTGTTTTTTGAGACAGAGTCTTGCTATATAGTCCATGCTAGCCTTGACCTCCTGATCCACCAACCTCAGCCTCCCAAATCCTTGGATTACAGGCATATGCCACCATGCTAGGCTTCTGCTTCTTAATAGTTAAGATTTATTCAGTGCTGACTAAGTGCCAGGCCATATGCTAACTATGTTTTATGTATTTCAGGCACTTTATCAACTTAATGAAATAGACACCATCATTACTCCCATTTTACAGATGAGTTTAAAATGAGAGCTTACAAAAATTAAGTAGCCCAGTTCAAGGTCATACTGCTAAGTAAGTGGTAAAATTGAGATTTGAAACCTGGGCATTGATTCATTCTCTTAAAGCAGTTTCCTACTCTTTTGTGTTTATTTTAAACATTAGCAGAACTCATTTTTCAAAAGATATCCCACCTAGAATCCCATTTAAGATTGAAAACAGCAAGCTGACTGCTGGCACCAGGTAAAACAACAGCCTAGCCCCTTGGTTTCTGCTTTAAACTTAGCTCCTGAGATATTTCTGTCTGAAAAACTTCTGCTCCACCTTATACTACCCTCTGTAGAGTTGATTCATTTTTCACAGGTATTTATCTTTTCCCCAAAACCCACTGTAGATGTTCTTCAAGAACTAGCACCGAGCCAGGTGCTGTGGTACAAGCTTGTAATCACAGCTACTCAGGAGGCTCAGACAGAAAAATGGCAAGTTCAAAGTCAGAGGTAGTCTGCACAATTTAGTGAGACCCTGTCTCAAAATAAAAGAATACAGGGTGAACATGCCTATAATCCCAGGAACTAGGGAGGTAGAGGCAGGAGGATCACAACTTCAAGGCCAGAGGCAGCCTGGATAACTTAGTGAAACCTTTACTCAAAATAAAAAATGAGTCGGGGTGCAGCCCAGTGGTACAGTACTCATAAAGTATGTGCGAAGCCTTGGTTCAACCCCAAGTACTGAATAAAAATTGAAATGAAAAATAAAAATAACAATAAAATAAAAAATTAAAAAGGGGCTTTGGATGCAGCTTAGTGCTATGGCACTTGTCTAGCATGCACGAGACCCTAGGTTCAACCCCCAGTACACACACACACACACACACACACACACACACACCTGGCACCAAACTTCCTATTAAGCTTGCTGAATACTCCCTCATCAAGGTAGGTAACCTTATCACTGGTCTGAAAGGCTAATGTATAGGCTACAGCCTCAGGGTGGACTCAGTATGAGCAGGACATAGTCACTGCTCTTGGGCTCAATTACAGAATGCATCTGTATAGTCTGTGGCTGTCAAAATATTAGCTAGACCTTTAAGGTTTCTTTCAACCTCAAGATTCACTGATTCTAAACCTCACAAGTTTACAAGTCTGAGGGTTACACATTTTCCCTGCACTCCACCCAAATAACAAACCTAGACTCTGTTTTGTGCTTGCCCCAGATGGCTCCTTCTGCTTCTAGACCCACTTTCATGACCGAGGAGCCAGACTCACATGTACAAACAGACAGGAAAGGCAACTAAACAGGTGACCACAGATGGGTACACATGAGGTGGTCTGGCACAGGTAGTGAGTAACATCTCTTGTGGACAAAGTGGGAAATGAAAAACAGAATAAGCTGAATGAACAAAATGAAAAACAACATATTTGTAGTCCTGCGCCACACAAGAAGTGAGGGAAGAAGTATCATTCTGGCTTTGTCAAACTAATTCAGAGCAGCTTTCAAGGAAAGCCAAGCCAGTTTCTAGTATGAGAAAAATGATATCTCTCTACATATACAAAGTTCTCTGATTCTGTAAAACTGTAAAGATAAGTTTCACCAGACCATGCCCTAGGTAGTTAGCCACTTTCTTGGGAAATGCTCACCATGGGAGGAGTTGACCTCTGAACTGAGAAAGTCTTGAATAGGTACTTGCTCTAAAGCTGGAAGGAGGAACCTACATCCACAGCGCCATTCCCATTATTTCCTTGGCTATAGTTTTGCCCACCCAAGGCCTACCTCCCATGGCTAGAACCCCTCTGGTTTCTCACTGTACCCTTTACCCAGAACTTATAGTTGCCTGGGAGAGGAAAGGGACAGCTTATGAAGTGCTTGGGCTAGGAGCCTGGCATCCCACTGACTTGGGCAGACCTTTACCCTCCAATGCATATTTCATGTCTTGGGAAAACAGATGCCACATCACTTCTGCGCTGACTTTTCCCACATTCAACTCCTGAGGAAACCTGGATAATGGAAGAGACCACAGTTATACAACAAGGCAAGAGCTATTTGATTTTAATAATTCCAAGTTACCTAGTTCTTGAAAGTCATACTAAAGAGGGAAGCCTAGGGAAAAGGGCAAGGCTCAGTCTGGAGAAAAGGGGCTCAGGGTCCACCAGTAGGAAAAGCGAGGGCAAAGGGGATTCTCTTAGGCAAGGTGGGCCCAGGGGAGAGAATGCCCAGAAGGCAAGGCATTGAGGCCTGGAGGAGGGTTGAGGTTGAAGGGCAGGCCCAGGCTAAATAAGCTGGTGGAGGAAGGACAAGGGGGTAGATTCAAAGACGGCCCACTTTATTCACAGTGGACAGACATGTATATACATGGTCTCTGGATCCCCTTGGACAACCATAGCAGCCATAGTCCCAGAAGCCTCTCACTCTAGGGAGGCTGGCTCAGTCTGGACAGGGCCCCCCATTATGTTTCCACACCTGTTTCCAGAAACAGTTACCCAGACAGATACAAGGGACAGAGGGACAGATGGACGGACATTTGGAAGAGGTGGCACTGCAAACATACAGAGATAGGAAAGAAACAGGCTGTTAGACAGATGGACAGACCAATCACCAACCAGACAGGGTCAAATAGGGTGATACTCACTGGTTCAGAACAGGTGTGTAGGAATTCTTATCTTCCTCTATGATTGACACAATGAGTGTGATAAGTTTGGGCCAGAAATCCAGGTTCCTAATGCTGGGCCCTTGTTCTTCTGGAGGTAGCTCCTGCTTCTAATTCCAGACCCGGGAGAGATGGGGGGCAGTGGAGAGAGACAGAGACAGAGACAGAGAGGGAGGGAAAGAGGGATGAGAGCAATAAAACTGGAGAGGGTCTCAAATTTTCCTCTTTCTCTTCCCTTCCCCATGCAGTTTCTTATAGAAACTCCTAGAAACTGCCTTCCAGAAGACTGTCTCTGTTCCATTGTCTCTTGAGAACTTCCCTCCCCAGCTCTGGGGCACTGCTCTGACAAGCTTGGTCAGCCTAGGAAACATAATGCTGCTGACCTCCCTTCCTGCTTCTCTCAGTTGTTATGGGTAGATGGCTGAAATGAGCATCCTCATTCCTTAGTTCTATCTGAACCGCACTGACAGCCCTTCTCTTCCAGCAGTGTCCCTCCTTGAATCCTCCTCCCCCATATCACACATACACAGCTCTGAGAAGCTCCTTCAAGGTCCGAAGAACCTACTGCACAGATCTTGCATGTATTTCGGCTTAATTTTCAGCAATGCAGGATTTCCTTTGACCCCCTGAAGATCCTTAGAGGGAAGTACTGCCCTTATGAAGCTATTTACCTAGCTGGATAAGAAAAGGCTTTGCTTAGGAGGAGGCAAAGGAATACAATGGTGGATCTTGGGAAAAGAGGGGGTCACTGCACACTCAGACTCCAGACAGGACAAGTTGAGGTCACCAGTGATTGGAATGGACATTATCTTCCAAGTGGGATAAAGGCAAAGGTGAAGCTGCCCAGAATTTCAGGGATGGGGCTTTTATGTGAATGTCATATGTTACTGCAAAATCTAACTCTCCATAATAAGCCTACATTACCAAGAAGTTAATGGAAATCAGGACAGAATCTACATCCTGTTGATTCTACCTCCTTCTTCTTGTTTTTATGTGCCATCTGACTCATAGCAACCTGCAAAGGGTTTGCAATGGCTTATTGTTTCAGAATTGCTTCAGGAGTGGATTGCCAAGTCCTTCTATTTTTGTGGTGGTAGGTACTGAACCCAGGTCTTCAGACAGTGCATATCAGCATTCTACCAACTGAGCTAAATCCCAGCCTTCTACCTCCTTAATATCATTTAAATACATCTCCTCCTTTTTATTTTTTCTGCCACTATCCCAGCTGAGGCTCTTATCATTTAAGGATCTCCTTGATTTTTTAACATCAATCCAATACCTACTCCAGGGAGCTGTCAGTGATCTATTTATAAGAAAAATTTCAGCATGTTATTCTTTTGCTTAAAGCCCTTCAATGGACTTCAATTAAGTTCAAACTTCTTAGCTTGAAACAAAGGTCTTTTAGAATATGAGCTCTCTCTCAACCTCATGCATTACCACTTCATTTGTTTTGCAGCCATGACTACCACTTTCGTGGTGCTAGGTACACTGCTAAGAACTTTAAACACAGTATCTTATTTGATCGTCATAATAACTATCGAGTAGAAATCTATCACTTTCATTTTCAGATGAGGAGACTGAAGAAAAGAAAGGGTACATGACCTACCCAAGGTTATGAAACTGTAAATAACAGAATCAACATCTGATCCCATTTAGCTGTGTTCCAAAGTTTGATGCTGTAAATACCTTAATAAAATTTCTTATGTTTCCTTAGGTCTGGGGTTTAGCTCAGTTGGTAGAGTGCTACTCTGCACTCTCTGAGGCCCTGGGTTTGATCCCTAGCATTGCAAAAATGGGAGAAGGACCTGGCAGATCACTCCTGAAACAATCCCAGAACAATCAGCCATTGAAAACCTTATGAACAGCAAAGAAGCACTGACATTGTGCTGGGCATGGCACAGTGTTGGAGACTGTTTTGTTCTGTTGTACATAGGGTTGCTAACAGGTTGAACTGAGTCAGACCTGACTCAATGGTACCTAACAACAACATGTTTCCTTAAATTAAATTGTTGTTGTTGTTAGGTGCCCTCGAGTCAGTATCCGACTCATAGTGACCCTCATAGGGTTTCCAATGGCTGACTGTTTCGGGATTGCCTTGGGAGTGGATTACCAGACCCTTCTCTCATTTTTGTGGTACTAGAAATTGAACTCGGGACCTCAGAGACTGCAGCACAGTGCTCTACCAATTGAGCTAAATCCCAGCCCTAAATTAAATTATTCATGCACAATTCTGTGTCTCCAAACATTCTACTTTCTTCACATGGTATTCATTTTCCTGTTACTTCCAGCCCCTTTTGTGAGCTAATTCCTATTGCTTCACCAAAATTCAGGTTGAACTTTACCTCTTCTGAGAAGTTTTCCCTGATACCCCCAGTCTAGTTAAATGCCCCACCTCTGGGACCCCAGAAGTACCCTCTATGAACTTCTGGTATAGACATATCAGACAACAATTACAACTACAATAAAATGTAATAAAAATGAAATAATAAAAAGAACAATAAATGTAGGAATTTGGTCCCATCCTCACAAACCATGAGCTCACCAAAAGCAGAGATGTGTCTTATTCAACTCTATATCTCTAATGTTCTTTTTCTTAATGAATGGATAGATAAATGAACCAATAATTGAAGGTCAGTAGATGGAAATGTTAAAAACAACCAAGGGCTTACTTGAATGTAAATATATTTAGCCATGAAAAAATGGAATTGATAGAAAGTAAAAAGCAGATAGCAAAATACAAAGGCTAAAGCAAGTCCTTGAATAGTTTTTAGGCATTCTTCAAAGTCTAGTACATTCTCATTCTGGAACATAGAGACCAAATATTCAAACAGGCTCTTGTAGAATTGAAAGATCAAAGCTGAGAACAATGTCTTCCCCCAACCATAGAGAATCCACAGATGGTTGACAAAGGAGCCCAGAATGTAGCAAGAAAAACAAAGGCCTCAGAAAAATCTCTGATGCATATCAGAAACAACTGAAGATTTATTGTAGAAGACTAAATATATGGCTGTCACAAAAAAGTGTATTTGGGAATGAGAGGATGCAGCATGAAATAAGATCTTAGTCTTTACTAAGGTGATCCTAGGAAGCATTAAAAATCGGTTGCATTCACTAAAAGATGTTCAGTAGATTTAGATAAATAGATCCTCATCATTTGTTCTTACTGCCTCCCAAGGTCCACCTCAAATGCCCATTGTTTTAGGTAGCTTTTCCCATAATCTAGTCAAAAATGATTTTTTTCCTTCTTCGAACCCCTTCAATTTTATCCCTTTTTCAAGGCCCTTCTAACAGACTACTTTGGTTCAAGATTCATATTCATTTTCTCTCTTTCTTTTCCTCTCTTTCTCTCAAGACCATGGACTCACCAAAGGAACACCGTGTCTTCCTCAGACATGGCCTACAACAGTCAATATATATATATTTTTTGGACTGAAAAAAAGCTACTCTGTAAATGTATTGTTAGGAAGACATTCCTAAGATAGGAACTGAATTAATTGGACCCAGAAGGAAGTCCTGGCTTTGAAACGAGAGAGATAAACAAAGAAAAGATACTATTGGAAGGATCTAGAAAACTAAGTCACCAGGTGCTGAGTTAGGATGTCAACTTAAAATAGGTGAAGTGGCTCAGCCTCACAGAAGCATTAGCCCTGAGAGCCCACTTGTGAATATATCTCAGAAGACCATACATTGCACAGAGAAGTGATCAGAGAGAAAAGCTAAACTTTCACAGACAGGAGCTCAGAGATAACTATAGGATCTTCAGAGGAAGGCAGCACAAAACTTCTAAGGGTTCACATCAGTCAAAACAAAATTAACCTTGGGCAAAAGAAAAGACTGAGAGAGACTGAGAATTCTATAAGTCATCCCCCAACTATGCTCAAATTTAGGTTAGCTTTCTTTAGTACCAACTTATTGTTGCCATTTCTGTTCAGCTCAGGTATGTCACATTTTGTCCAACGGTCCCTGACAATCCACAAATGTCTCATACCATGAGACAAATGATCCATATCATAATTCACTCAACCTCGAGAATAACAAGGACAATTGTCATCTGGCCCCACCTGGCCCTGAACCTCTTACCAGCTGGTACTGGTGGCTGTACAGGTCATGGCAGTTATTGAAGATATACTCATATGTAGAGTTCAAACAGGCCTTCACACAATCCTTCACTACCTGGCTGGCTCTTGGAGGGCTCTGCAGTTCTTGCACCTGTTGATTAACAGTAGAAATACAGGCCAAGAGTTCTGTAGTGTGGATATCTTCCTCACAATCTCCCAAACCTACTCCAGATTCCTTATCCCTTCCTGGTCCTCAGACCTGTCCCTGTGATGCAACCGGCAGAATAGCTGATGGGGAGAGCTTCTAGCCCATCCCTCATGATCCATGGTCTATATGCTTTCACGGAAGGAACCCAGGGAACAGATGTATGGAAATGTGAGCTTGCAGGTGATGAATCTTGTAGCCTCAGACTCTGCCCAATGACTCTACTCTCCATGTTCCTGTGGCCAGGTCCTCAACCCAGCACCCATCATCCCCATCCATCCTTACCTTCATTCTGAAGAAAGTAATGCTGGTCAGCAAATCCACTGTGGATTTTAAATCCTGAAGCCGCTCAGGGCTCCCAGCAGGGAAATTATTCTGTTACAAATCAAGCAAATATAAGAAAGGAACAGAGGAATAAAGAAAACCTTTCTTGCCAAAGCAATGAAATCAAAAGCTACTATGACTGTTACCTATTGGGACTTTCTCTGGTTGAAATTGGAAAAAAGCTATAAACCCTTATAGAGATTCTTTCTTTTCTACTGATACAGACAGATCCTTCCCAAAAGTAGAAATTGATACTCCACAGTCCAGAAAGCAACACATCCTCCTCACAACCCTGCTTTGCCATGCAGTGTGTGAGCATGTTTACACAAGAACATGTGCGCACACAGACACACACACACACAAACACACACTCTTTATTTGAATAAAGATTCTTACAACAGATAAGTTCTTCAAAAGTTTCAATCTAACTGTATGTTCTGGAATATAAGTGAAGCCACACTACAGACAAAACTGAGATACAGGACTTGTACTTTCCGTACACCCTAGCTCTTCTAATGTTCTGGAGCCAGCAGATGGCAGACCTCTGAGTAGAACTTCTTTTGAGTGAGATCCTTAGGACTTTCCTGCATGCCTCACTTCATTCCCTTTGGCATGAGTTTTATAAGGAAGCTGCCATGGAGAGCTGAAGTGAGACACTGTACCCCTTTCTATTTTGTCAGTTTTTAAACATTTGAATGGCCACTTATATGCCAAAAATAAGATATACAGTCATCTCTCCATTACTCATGCAAATGGAGGAGACATTGAAAGTGCAGATAATTAAAACCTCACTTGTTTTTTACTTGGAGATTGTTTTCATACTTACTTTTAAATGTGCGTATATTGCCTGTCCTGGAAATTCACATTTTAAGCAAGTAAAAAAACCATTCTAAGAAGATCTACCATATATTCTTGAGTCTAATCCACACCCTTTCAGCAGGTTTAGAGGGCTATAAAATTAGATGTGGATTAGAAGTGCTTGCAGATTGGATTTACACGAGAGCAAGGCTTGTGTAAATTCAATCCACACGTGATTCTAATCTACAACTCTAGCACAAATCCAACCCATACATGATTTTAATCCACATCTGATTTTGTACCCCTCTAATACTTTTGGAAGGGTATGAATTACAGTCAAGAATATAGGTTAATTAGAAGGAGCTGAGAAATTGCCCACTTCCTTATCCTATCCCATCCCAGGTATCCATTCTTCTACTACATCTATTCTTCCCTCCATATTAGAAAAGGACATGACCTCTAGTACAATTTATTTGCCCAAGGCAAGCTACTTTCTTCCCCTAATCAGATTCTCACACTTCCCCTGGAAAATGTGAAGAGTATGAAAAATACAAAATGGAAATGTAATTAAGTATCTAATTTCTTAGAGGGCGCTTTTAGAAGAGATTATCCTTAGAAAACTCCCAAAGGAGAATGTCATCAGAGTTGGGTAGAGTGATATGAGTAGGCCTGAAAAGTCAATTGTCTATTAAAAGCAGCCATACCTGCTATTTATACATTGTATAGTCCTTGGAGTTAGGAAAACCACAGGTGTCAGTGACACTGGCCATTTAGGTGGGTATGATTACATTGACCAACTTTCTCTGCCTTTGATCTTTATAGTCAAGATGTCTCCCTAGACTGAGCTTGATATTATTTATTACCTCACTTCACAGCCATGTCTTCACTTACCCTATATGTAGAGAGGTCGATCCTCAGTGAGTTATGAAGCTGGTCCAACAGTTTTACAAATCTCTCTTTCTGAGGGTGAGAAACAAATAATGGGGGAGAGAGATGACCTGTTTCTGACCTCCCTAGACTACAGCAGAAACAGAACCACCTCTGGGTGAGTAAAAAGGATTGAGAGGAGATGTCTGGCTGGCAACACATTCCTATTCTGTGCCCATGGGGAGAACAACAAACCGTGTATAGGAAATATAGGATAGGTGATCCCTGTTTCATCTCTTAGCAGCTCTGTCTCAAACTAGGAAACCTTCTCACATTGACAAGGAGAAAGCCAAGTCCCTGGGAGGGGATACCTCTTTCTATACACAAGTCAACAAGATATGACCAGTACATCTCTATCTCTTTGAGACTGTAACTCATCTTAGTCAAATAATAGGAAATCCAAACACATTCTCCAACTTGCTCCTGAGTCTGAGGACTTTTGAACTGTCTTAGGGTAGCTCATTAACAGTTTTATAGCCATAGCCTAGCAGTGATGATAGCAGGTAGGGAGGAACAGTGAAGCATTTGGAAGATGGTCAGAGAGACATGAGGGGTTTGTCTTTAAACCATATTCCATGTGATTTCTCTTAGAGTATATTTTTAATGTTAAAATATATAAAATAAGATTTAAATAGGCAATTTTATATCAAAATTGCAAAAATGCCTATTTAAATCATGTGCCTACAGGCTGTTGGCACAGCACACTTAGAACTCAAATGTCAATTATATCATTAGATGCTGATTAAGTCAATGCATAATAGGATGAGATACAGTGGAACAGATATTTGACTGGCTTAATCAATTACATTAATTCATCTACAGAGTGACTCTACAACAATAAAAATTGATGAGTACCAAAAAGCAGGGCTCAGAGACACAGTGTATTGGGGGAAATATCATAATTTTATCTCTACAAAGGTAACTTTTGTGATGGGTCAAAAATATACCATCCCATTTATATCAAATTTATGTCAGGTGACATTGAGTAATGTCACCACTTCTCAGACACTTTAATACCAGGAAGGGCACGCTGGAAAGGGAAAACAGTGCAGACACAAGAAAAGATTCAGGCACACACTGGCATACTTGCCTAAACATCAGTCTCGTATGAACTAAAGTGCTATGAATCTATCACAGAGAGACTGAATAATTTTAAGAAAGGTCCATTTTTGGACCTGCAAGAGTGAAGAACATCAGAGCCCAGGTAGCAACCCCTCCTAAACCACAGTGGTGCTGTTGTTTACCGGCATCTTAGGAAAGTTTATTAGTACAGTCCACCCATCTATAAGGAAAGAAGTTTCAACTATTAACTATCTGAATTTTAGGCACAATCAACTCTATACAACAGGCCAGGAAATATCAATCTTCATCAACTGATAACAAATGGGCACACATATGCTTACATCACACTCACCCCAAAGTTTGAGGCTGCAAAGCGATCAGATGCAGAGACATTAGTGGAGGCAGTCGTGTGGGCATAGTAGGCATTGATGTTGGCCAGTAAGGTGCTCATCACTGCTGGCACACCAGGACACATGTACTTGGATGACAAGCATGCAAAGTGCCTGCAAGATATACCATCTTCACTCTCAAAGACTGTGTAGCAAATATTACAGCAAAAGCCAAGTAGAAACTCAATAAAAGTTTGGGGACTCAGTGAAGCATAACTGAGCTGGAGACACAGGGCTGCTTCCTGTGTATTGCTCTAGTGGTAGCCTCACCAAAGACACTGGTCACAGCAATCAGGAATCCTCATTATGGGAGTCTTGGTGACTCCATAGAGAAGTGATGTCCCTATAGCTGAGTGCCCTCTCTGGTTCTCAGGCCAGGGTAGGTCAGCTTGTCAAACACACAGACATGTCCATGAATGGACATGTCCATGAGCACACACATGCCCTATCCTTTTAGGCCTTTGATGTCTGGTTGTTGTGCCTTTTCATATTCTCTCATGTCCTTCTCCCTTCCTACCCCTGACCTTGGAAGTAGATCTTCTCTCTAAGTTACTGACCTTTCTCCATATATATATATATATATATATATATATATATATATATATATATATATATATATATTTCCCCCCCCTTTGGGCACAGACCCACCCAATCCAGATCAGAGAGGGAAGTAATGAATTACTGTACTCTACCCCACTAAGCACCTGTCTACTATGTCCTATGCCCTCATTAGCCACCACAAGGATTAGTGGCCACTTCCCAGAGTCCTAGGGGAGACTCACGTCATGGCCTGATATATGGATTCAATGCCATAGCGCATGGCAAACTCATCCACAATTTCTTGGGCTGTCTCATCAAAGTACACCTTCCATGCATCATCTCCTCGAGTCTCAGGGATTTGGACTCCTCCACTGCCCTGAATGTCTGTGAGGTAATGGAAAAGGTTCTGCAGGACAAGAAACAGAGGAAAGGGTTAAATATATATGAAAATCGAGAGTAAAACCTGCAGGTAAATTCCAGAAGAATGTGAAGAAGATCCTGTAGAAATCCTCTGAGTCATTGCTCAGCTCCTCCTATGGCCCCAGTAACCTTTTACCTTAGTGAAAGAAAACAGTTTGGGCTTGGTTCCTCCCATCTGTCTAGAGTAGTACAGTGAGCCAAGGATAAAATTTAAAACAGGCCCCAAAGCTCCAGCCACCTAGCAAACCCACCTGTGGTCAAAAGCACCTCCCTACTTTCCAGCCCCCCTACTTACAAAGGGCCAGCTCACCTCATGGAGACACGTATACTGCACATGGTATGGAGCTACCTTCTCCTCCCCCTTGATCTCCACACTGATTTGTAGTCGGATAGCCCCTGAGACAGCTGACTTGTCTGTCCTCTTCTCTGAGAAGGAAAGAAGACTAGAGATTGACAACAATGCAGCAGTATAGACAGTCCCATCTTGTCTTAACTCAAAGAAAGAATGGCAGTAACGCAAGTGACCACATAATCCATGAAGACCCTGTTTTGGGCTGGATGGGAGAACAGGAATGGCCTAGAGGGTAAAGGCATTAAGGATGAGGATGAAGATTAAACAGAGTTCTAAAACATGGACAAGGTTCAAGCTAGAGTGAGTTCCAACCATGCCACCACCCTATCTTCCATCCTCATCCATAAAAGACAAGATCTTTGTAGAGGTATGCTTTGGGGATTGGTGGTTTTGGTAGATGGAAATTTCCCCAGGTCTCCCTTCATGCTCTCCCTTCCCAGAAACTTTTTCTGGTCCAGTTTCCTCACCTAGATTGTACCAGACATCCATCTCGCCACTCAGTGTCCGAACCTCAATGATAGTTTGGCCGAGGAAATCATCAGACTCCCGCTTTAGCCGCTGCTTTACTCTGGATTTAATATCATCATCCTCATCCCACACACGTACCTTAATGCGATCAGAGGAATTGTGGCATTCACTGTGAGAGAATTAGGTAGGCTCTGTTAGGGACAGATTCAGCAGCACTCGATTCCCTCCCACAGTTTTGCCAACTACACTTGAAAGAGGAAGAGAGGGAGTCAGGGGACAGTGGTACTAAAGTTCAAAGAGAATTGGGCTATCTCAGAAAATGGCTCTCAGTCGGGCATAGTGGCACACGCCTATAATCCCAGTGGCTTGGGAGGCGGAGGCAGGAGAACCACAAGTTCAAGACCAGAGGCAGTCTGCGTAACTTAGTGAGACCCTGTTTCAAAAAGTAAAAAAATGGGATGAGGGTGCAGCTCAGTGGTCCAGCACTTGCAGAGCATGCAAGCGCCAGGCCCTGGGTTCAACCCCCAGTACTGCCAAAAAAAAAAAAAAAAAAAAAAGAAAGAAAGAAAGAAAGAAAGAAAAAAGAAAAGAAAGAAAATGGCTCTCCATTCCTCAGGGGTAGGGAGGGAAAGAAGTAATCAAGGTCTCAAGGTCTATTCTGGCTTACTATGCAGCTAGCTGTATCAGCAATGCCAACAGAACAATGGCTATATGCCACAGAGCCCCAGGAAGCATCTGCTAGCTGCCTCCTCAGGGTCCCAAGATTTGAAGTCAGTAAAGGTCCTAGATGTTCCTGGTAGGACCATCTGGTCATAGCAGCTTAGCTTTCTAATTCCTCCATCTATCTAAGTGCTTGGTGAGCTTCTACCATCCTTTGTAATTCTCCCTTTGAATGGCCATCTCCTCTACAGTATTTGCTTTGGAGAAGGGAGTTGTCCAGTTCCCCCATCATGCTCTCTTCTCCTACCCAGTGTTGTTTTCTGGATCCTGCTTCTTTACTCAAAAGAGACACTCAGCAGAATTGGTTGCTCCTTTCCCTATGTTCTTATAATATCTTTCCATGTTCCATTGAAATATTATAGCATAACTACTTCTCTACTGAAAAATAATAGACAAATCAACAATGGGCTTCTTGAAGAGGAGGACTGTGTTGTTCATTTTGAAATATATTGTATTAGGTACAGTGTCTTATACAAAATAACTTAAACTGTTCACTAAAAGCAAGCAAAACCAAACTTGAGCCAGTTCATTTTAAATTAGTCATAAGAAGGAATCAAGTATAATCTATTCAAATTCTCAAAGAAACAGGTGCTTCTCCCAGTGACTGTTGCCCTGGACTGGAGATTAATTTTACTATACTCCAAATCCTTTCCACATGTGCTCTCTGAAGAATCAACAAAAGACAGTCTCTGTGAGCCGGGCACGGTGGTGCACGCCTGTAATCCTAGTGGCTTGGGAGGCGGAGGCAGGAGGACTGCAAGTTTGAGACCAGAGGCAGTCTGCGTAACTTAGCAAGACAGTGTCTCAAAAAAAGTAAGGAAAAAATGGGCTGAGGTTGCAGCTCAGTGGTCCAGCACTTGCAGAGCATGCAAGCGCGAGGCCCTGGGTTCAACCCTCAGTACTGTAAAAAAAAAAAAAAAAAAAAAAAAAAAAGACAGTCTCTGTATAGCCATCCTGCTCAGCCTATTCAGACTAAAGTCCTGATCCTAGGCCTTGGGAGTAGGGGTGGGAGCCAAAGTATCATGATTCTATAGGTATTAGTCAAAGTCCTCAGCAATAATTTGCCATTTTTCAACAACCATCCTTTACTGTCATATGAAATAGTCTGTAAGGAAGTGAGTAATGGAAAAAGAAATGGAGGTAGAACCTGGGGCAGGAAGAAAAGCTTCCCTTAAGGAAAATGGAAATGTCTCCAGACACCAGATCTCTATCTTCAAGCCAGTATTATCCAGTAGGACAAGAACATTCTTTCCTCACTCCTCAGCAAAAACCCAACTCTTCCCAGGCAGGGAGGCAGGGCTGGGAAGTATAACAGGGTGGTCAGTTTGTGGTTCTGTCACTGAGCAGTAGTAAAATCTTTCTGGTGCTGGAAAAAGAATTTGTGGTGCTCCTGGGGCCCTATAAATAGGCCTAGTTAGACAGAGATTGCCATAGTCCGTGAGAAGAAACCCAGAGAAAACATGGCAGCTGCCCAAGTGAAGCATGTGAGAAATAGGATTTCTCCATTGCCTTTGATCAATTTTAGGGTTCAAGCCAGAAAAGCAGGATGTAATATTACTTCCAAAATACACATAGTCCCAGGTAAGACAAAGCCCTCTGTGACTTACAAATGGAACTTCTCTTCCCAAACAGGATTCAAGTTTCCAAAAATGGTCTTGGTACGCTTCTTGGTTTTGCCAACTTGCACAGTCACATAAGGGTCACTGGATCCTGTTTTGTCCTTGGCTTGGAGGCCTTGGGCACACACCACTGCAACCCAAGAACAAACAGGAGTCTTCAGAGCACACTTCAGACTAAGTCAGAAGCCTTCCATAGCACTAGTCGTTGCTTATGCTACAGAGAGGGTATGCACAGCCTCCCTATACTCCCATACAACAAGCATAATCTCCTTTCCTATCTATCCTTAGTCCTGGACTGATAGCCTTTCCCTCAAAGATTAGCCCAAGAATCCTACCTCCTCACTTGAGCTCTAACTGACCACTTACCAGCTCATTGGTCCTTATCTCCTCTGATATAGACATGCTTCTGCCCTACCCATCTGGTTAGTAAACCACTGGTTAACTATTCCCTCATCTCCTGCCTATCCCCATCACTACTCCCCCAGTTCTTATAATAGTAAACTGTTACCCAAGTCTATAGTGTTAGACTGTTAGCAAATTCTTGCACTATGGTCCATATTATTTGCAGGTAGCAGGCTTGCCTCTCCTAGCACATGGGTCTAGGTGAGGAAGAGTGATGAATAACTTTGCTGTTTCCTCAGTTCTATTTTCTTTCTTTCCAATCCCTTGTTCCCTCATACTCAGGATGCTTTTACCCCAGGCTTTTCCCCATAACAAAAGCCTCCTTGTCCCCCCAAACTTTTGCCTGTTCACCTGTGATAGTAATTTTGGCTGACCACTTGGAGGTGCCATCGAGTACACTCTGCTTCACTGTTTTCATCTGCTGCACATGGGCAACTTTGTTCACTGTGAAGACATCCCGGATGACTTCAAAGATCTCTGGCTTATTCCGCTCTCGGATCTTCATACGGTCCTTCATGGCCATGATGATGTTCTGGGTCCGGTCCTCAGCTCCATGTTTAGAGCACTTTTCTGCAGCCCCTGAATGGCCCAGAAAGTAGAGCTAACCAACAGGCCACCTCCCAGACAAAGGTTGAGTGGAGAAAAAGGGCATGGAAGAGGCCAGGGAGCAATAAGAATAGCATTAGGAGCCTGGGATATCTCTGGGAAAAGGTAATCACTGTGGAGCCTGCTGCCTGGCTGGTGGAGTTTAAAATGCAACTTGAAGGGGAACAAAATCTTCATAATTGTGATGGGGGTTATTATGCTATTTTCTTTATTTAGATATATTTTGAATTTTTTAATGAACTCTCCAACTTTGAGGTCAAAATATCACCAATGGGTATCTCAGATATCAGAGGGGGTGGTAGGTGGCCATGACAATACCACCAATCTCATTCAAATACCAAGCATGATACAAGTCCCAGAAATCATCGTAGCACATAGTTTGGTTCTGCCCTATGGCTCTAGTGCCTTTAATCTCAGCAGTGTGCTATGACAAGAAAAGTATAGCCTTTGGTGTCAGACACTTATGTTCAAATCCTGGCTATACCAGTCTTAGCTTTATAACCTGTTTTTCTCTAAGAGGACATAATGGAGCTTATTTCTCAGGGCTGAATTAAGTACTAGTTCAGATGGCATATGTAAAGCACCTAACCCAAAGCTTGGCATCTAGCAGTTACTCAATGAACAGTCACTATTATTATCACTCCCTTTTCCTACCAAAATCCTTAAAGTTTTTGTTGCTTTGGCTTGGCTCTGAGTAACACTTGGGAGGCCTGGAATGGCAGGAGAATACTTTTTCATACCCTGTCACTCCTGCTTTTCCTGGGGTTTGGCCACAGTGAGTGTAATCCCAGCAGGAGTCAGGCAGGAAGACAGGAACTCTGAGCACTATCATCTCCCCTGCTATGAATTTGCTGCTTCTCTTGCTCCCATGCTCCCCATTCCATCATGGCAGTACAAGTTGCATATGTAGCCAGGACTTTGGCATTTAACACACTGTTCTCCTGGATCTCAGCTCCATCTATTTGAGACTTCTATTCCTGGAGCTGTTGCATAAAAGCTCTATAAGCAAGGAATACATGCTACCTTCTCAGGGTCCTGGGGTCTAGACCTCAGGAGGTTCCTCTGTGAGGTCTGGAGCCTCTCAGAACTCTCTCTCTCTTCTCATTACTTTCAATCCCTGATTAAACACGTTCTAGTCACTTGGGCAATAAAGTCACTGTGGTATACAGGTTATTCAAGGTGAGCCTCTGGAATTGGCTGAAGTTTGCAAGAGATTCTAGCTCTACCAGAAAACTATAGCCAGCTCAAAGGATTTTTTTAAAAGGTGCTTAAGAGGGTACTGTAAGGCCTGTTATTTGGAAAGTCAATGTCCCTTGATTGAACACTCTATTTTCTCTGAAAAGGGCTGCAGAATCATGCAGACTAGAAGAATGATGGTTCAGCCATCCTAGCTCTTACCTGTAGACTATTTGGGGTTTTGTTTGTTTTATTTTGTTTTTGTTTTTTCGCTTATCCCTGCTTTGACTTCTATTGCCCTGCACTGGGCCCATAAGGACAGCCCTCCAGGGGTTTAGCCTTGGGAGGGCAACAGCAGGGAAGGTGCTGCTGCCTGTCCCTACTGCCACCTCCAGAACACCTGTGGCCTGGCTGGAGGCAGCAGCACAAATATCAGGATTCATTCTAACAAAGAAACTGTCCAGGAGCCACAGATGAGCCAGGACAGGACCCGGCAACACATGCCTGGGAAAGCCAGTGGCCAGGCACAGCTGCCTGTAGCAGGGAGGGAGGCACCTGTGCTGGCTCCTGGGCCACAGATGAACCTGAGAAAGAGCTCAGAGGGGGGGAAGGTCAGATCAGACTACAGAGGAGCTGTTCCTGAGGAAGGGCTTGGGCCCCTACACAGCTTACTTCACAGGAGACACTCAGGTCTCATGCTCCAGAGGCCACAAGATCATTCCTGGACTTGCAGGGGCAAGAGCAGAGAAGAGCAGAGAGAGCACCACCTCACACACTGCCCACATCACTGATGATCACCCTCTGTTGCAGACTATTTTAGAGAGACCTTGAAGACCCCACTCTCCACCCCTCAATTCACAGGGGCACTCACGCTGTAGGCAATCAGCATTGAGCAGGTCCTGGCACTTCTCATGGCACTTGACTCCACACTCGCTGCAGCGCATGCCCTGCCGGGCAATGCCCCAGAGCAGCCCTTCACACTCATAGCAGTAGGTAGGGGTAGTGGCTGTCCAGACCTCAAAGTTGTGGGGCGTGGTACACGAGATGGGGTAGATTAAGGCCTGCAGGGTCTTCTTGTACACATGGGATTTCTGAAAGACACATACCCCAAGACCCAGGAGCAACTTTAGGACTCTACTGAGAGACACCAGAACTAAGACCCTGTGAGACAATCAGGATCCTGGTTTCTTATCTGGCAGCGGAGAAGACACTCTACCCTGGCCAAGCCCAGAGCCCAGCCTGGCAGAGAGAAGCCCATAATATAGTGTGCTTCTGGTTACAGGGAAGATGTTGCTGTCTGTCCCCATTGCTATCTCTAGAATACCTGGCGCCTGGCTGGAGGCAGCAGCACAAGGACCAGTGTTAATTCTAGCAAAGAAACTGTCCAGGAGCCACAGGTGGGCCAGGCCAGGCCCTGGCAGCGCATGCCTGAGAAAGCCAGTGGCCAGGCACAGCTGCCTGTGGAGGGGAGATGTGACCTGATTCTGGGTCTAAGCTTTGACTTGATGCTGGGTATGAGCCTTGTCCCAGCATTCATGCTTTCTAGAGAAACAGGGAGTATAAGGTCTACCACAAAAATCTAAGTTCAGTGCTCATACCCTTCAACATAAGGCACCAGTGTTGACTCTTGCATCTTCCAGTGTAGAAAACTGACACTTCTGATGCTATGTGTTTCCTCATTAGCACTCTTGAATTCCTACTTAATATGGCTACAGAGATTCTCACCAGTCTGGAGGTCAGCAGACTCACAAAAGACCATGACTCACCAGCTCTTCATCCTTGAGAGAAGTACGTGTAGCCATTGCAGAAGTAATCCCCGCCTTCCGGGACTGGACCAGTGACTGTGAGACAAGACATGCTGTCAGCCTTGGCCACCTCCAAGGACTGGCAAAGTCCTGGGGAGGGAGCTTTGGTGACCAAAGCCACCTGACTATAGCTTAACTATCTTCACAGTCACTCACAGGACTGCCCCTGGGCAATAGGTAACAAGTGCTCCAGGTTAAGAAGCAAAACCCACGGCCCTCAGAGGATTATTCTAGCAATGTTAGAACAGCATGTTTTTCAGGGTATCTACCATCCAAAAGGCTTCCCTTTCCCTCACTATTCTTAGGTGTCCTATCCCACAGACACTCCTTATTTATAAGGAGGCAAGGGAAAAGGTAAAGCTTAGAATTATAGTAGGAAACAAGTCATAAGAATAAGAGAGACACACAACTCTGTCAGTCACATTCAGCAACCAAACCTGGGAATAATGATTTCATGCTGATCCCTATTCCCTGGTACCTTCCCACACCCAATCCATGAGGGGCTACAGGAACCAAACAAGCAGGGCAAGTGAAAAGGACAAGGTAGTCTCAGTCAAATCAAGCAGGGCAAGGAGTTAAATGTAAGAGCTGGGGCTATCCTGCTAGCCAGGGTGTTTTGTAGAGAGGCTGTGTGTATTTGCCAAGCCCAAGCTTTAGCAGCAGCCCCTGGAGAGGCATATAGTTTTTTTTAAGGCAACAGACATTGGACACAGAATTCATAATATCATACTAAGCAGGTAGATCAGGATGGAGCTCAAGTGATTTGGGATGTGGACACTTAAAGGATGGGGAGGGGCTCTGGAGACACTCACCATAGCCTGAGCAGAGGAAGCAGAGAAAGAACAACAGGATGTTAAAGCCCCACAATGGCATGAAATCTTTCAGAGACAACTGAGAGGTTCTTCCCTGTAGACTACTGTAGGGAGCATGTTCCAACCTGCTCTGCCTCTACCCACTGAAAACGGTCTTAATCTTGTATAGCTAGCCAGGGCCCAGGGCATAGAGCTCCTAGTCCAAGAGTTACACCACTAAGTGAAAGATAGGCAAGGGTAAAAGATAGAGGAGGGAAAATTAGAGACAAACTAGATACTTGTTGGTGGGAAACAAGGGAGCAGACAATGAGAAAAAAGAAAAAAAGAAGGAAAAGAAGAAAGGTGAGATGAGAGATAATGAAGGAAGAAGGATGGTAATAAAGAAAAGATGTCATCAGAATTTATCTTCAACCAGCTAGATGAAGAGCTGGTGGAAGAAAAGGTACACTGAAAATGAGGAAAAACAGAAAGAAGAAAATATATAGATGATAGCAAATAAAGTAAAAAAGAAAGGAAAAAGAAAATGGCAGATGACAATTCCATTCTGCTAGCAAAAGAGGAAGAAACTAGAGGGAGGAAAAGAGAAAAGAGAATGGAAGGAAGGGAGAAAAGGAATGGGTGAGCAAACGAATAGACAAAATAAGGAGAAACAGGAAGAAATAGGAACAGAAAATTGTAATAAGAAAAGGGTTCAGGCCTTACTGAACCCTTAACACCTCACATCTGGCCTTTGAACTCTGGGACTATGGGAGAGCCTGGGCTTTATTCTACCCTCACCACCCAAAAGCTACAGAAAATTTCTTGAGGTGATCCTGACCCAGAAGTTGTGATCTGAATGGGGACTTCATCATCCTGGAGGTCCTGAGACCAGCTTTAACTCCTATACCTGTTGCAATTTAATTCCACAAATGTTTATCATTGCCTCTCAGTGTCAGGCACTAGGTTACTAGAGATAGTGTATTAAGCTTCTATCCTAGAAGAGAGATGGCTTTCATTTGACCTTCAGGAAAGGATCAAGCTCCAGTTATGCTCATCACACACCAAGCTCAACAACCTAGGTCAAGGACTAGAGGTAGTTTCCATTTCATGTCATCAAAGAAGGCTGAAGAGCTACCTAGAGGAGTTAGATGGCTAGAGGAAAACCCCAGAGTCCAGCGAGAAAGGTCCAAGCTACAAATGTTCCAGGTAGGATCTTGACCTACTGAAGAACCCAGGGCTCTGTCTAGGGATTGAGGTAGAACAAGATCCCACTAAAGCCATCATTAAGTCAGTACAGCTTTAAGTGACTCATCATCAGATCAATATGAATCACTGAATGGCCACTTCCAATCCTGATAGCTTGTCAAGGGCCAATAGGAGATATTTCAAGGCTACCATCTAAGACTGCACAAAAGCCTTCACTCACCAGGTCACTGACAAGTGGCAGTGGCTTCTTCCTGCGTAGATCTGGCATGCTATCAATGCCATAGAGCCCTCCGGCTGGCCTGAGGACAGAAGAAAATATTTCAGGACTTTTACCATGGCTTTGAGTTACTGGCAGGCTCAGTGTTCCATTTTCTTTGCTCTCCTTCTCCCCAGAGGAAGATAAACTAACCTGAATCTTGTGCCTTTGAGAGGGTTCAGTAAGACAGGAAGAGATGGAAATAAAGCCATGGGATGAACAATGGAATCTGCTGTGTGTCCCTCAGTGTTTCATGTGATTTTAGCCAAGGTCTTTGAGCTCTTTTATTCTGTCAGGATAGTTGAAAGCACATCTACTTATTTGAAGGTGCTTATGCAGATATACCATTGGGGTGTCTGATCCCATCAGATCTCGGAAGCTAAGCAGGGTCGGGCTTGGTTAGTGGTTGGATGGGAGAACTCCTGGGAGCACCAGGTGCTATAGGCTTGGGAAAAGGGCCCAGCAACCCAGTTCCAAACAACAATCAGCCATTGAAAACCCTATGAATAGCAGAGAAGCAATGAAAATAGTGCCAGGTACAGCACAATGTCGGGGAGTGTTGCATCTGTTGTAGATAGGGTCGCTATGAGTCGGTCCTGACTTGATGGCACCTAACAACACGCGCCAAAAGGCAAGGTGGGAAATTAGTGGTTAAGAAGGCTCCTGCCCACAAACAGACCAGAGCCTACAGGCATGGCTCTACAGGAAAAGCCTGCTGCTTAGGTGAAAATCTGCCAAACAATGACATGTAGAAGGAGACCGTCTCTGTCCAAGAGCAGAAGGGCCACCAGCTCTGTCTATCCAATCCTTCTGAAGAAAAGTGTCTCCACTGAGGGAGAAGCCCTCAGAATCAAGAGGAGGCAGGGGAGGTGGGATGGGAGACTTACAAAACACCATGTCGGGGGCACTTAAGAAGGAAACAGCAAACACAATCTGAGAATCTGACCTAGCTTGACAGACACATAAACAGAGACCAGAAAAGACTACAGCTAAAGTAGAGATTTCCAAAACTTATACACCTTTACTATACTTATCAATTTTGTTGTCTGCCTCCTCCTCAATAACGACAGGCAATAAAAAAAAGAGGAAGTCTCCAAAAGAACATCAATCTTACACTGAGATAGCTGGGATTTTAGCTGCACATCTTCTTTTAATTCCCTACATATCTTATCCCAATATTTCTTCCTCTCTTTGGGCTTTGGTGTCACACAGAGCTCATAAAAGGTGCTACTTATGTGTTGACTACAGTGGAATGGAATAAGTAGGAGACTCACAATAGCTGAAGCAGAACTGAGCCCAGGGAGTTATACCATCAACAATGAAATAGTAAATGCTTCCAAATGCAGATTATTTTCTAAAGTCCTTATTCTTCTGTGCAAAAAGTATATCACCATGATGGTGCAACAGGTCAGAAATTACAGCAGCAAGGATGGGGAGGCTCCAAAAGCTCCCTCTCTTGTCTCAAGAGAACCCACTACGTAAAGCTCCCTCTTCTGCCTCTAAGGAGTCAGTCAGCAGTTCTCTCCTCTGCCCCAGAGAACAAACCAATCCACAGTGGAAGCTCTTCCTTTTCCACAATCTACTTTATTGAGCTGTCTCCTCGTTTCACAAGGGAAAAGACAAAAGCAGACAGAAACCGGATAAAAAACACAGAAATTGCAGTGGATCACTTACCCTTCTGGGAGCCACTGAGGCAGAGAGGAGTCACCATCATCTGGAATCTTTAAAAAGAGACAGAATGAAAGTTAGATTCTGAAAAAGATATCTGTAGGTTGGGCAGTGAGCAGTGTAGGTCACATGCATCATGTGGTGACAACAGAGCCAGCCTGATGTCTAAGCCAATACCCTATAATCCATAGCAATAAGCAGGGCAATAAGCAGACTGCTGAAACGAACAGTACTTGACTCCTTTTTCTACCATGAATACAAAGGTTATAAGGCCAAACTTACTGATGTCCCAGGGCTAAGGTCCACTAGGAGTTATTATATTATTACTGCACTAGGAGTAATAATGACCATCAGAACTCATGACCCTCTTATACAGGCAGAAAAAACACACCCAGGAAAAGAGACTTCCTAGGGTTCCAGGCCTCACTAAAGCAAAAGGACAACTTCGTATAGAGCCCAGTCTTCTTCCAACTATATTCCTTAATATACTTTGGCTGTCCCAGAGGCAGACCTCCCATTTCAGCTTGTGGTTTATTATAGCTTGGGCTCCTCGAACCTCCAGCTCACTGTATATGTTAAGTGCAAGTCCACTCTCCACATTTGATAAACTCTATATAACAAGAAAGTCCAGGGCAGATTAGACATTTGAGCTAACATTTTGGTGAACTTTATAGGCTCTAGAAAGAGAAGTTGAAAATTGAGGTACCAAATATCTCAAGGAAGGAAGAGTTTTTAAAAAAAGGTGGTTGGTTTGTTTGCAGTACTTGGGACTTGAACCTCTGGCCTCACACATACTTTGCAAGTGCTCTTCTACTGGGCGGCACCCCCGGTCCCTTTTTTGTTTTTTATTTTTGAGTCAGAGTCTTGCTAAATTATGTAAGCTGCCTCTGACCTTGAACTTGTGATCCTCTTCCTCCACTTCCCAAATTGCTGGGATTATAGACATGCCTTACCACACCTAGCAAAAACACACATTTTAAAGGTTTCTGCACAAAACAAAACAGGTAAATCTTTCAAGCAAGTACAAAGAAGAGCTCCAAAGCTACCTGGATTCTCCAGAGAACCAATGGCATGTATTATTTAAGAACAAGAAACTGACAGCTGGCAGGTCTGGGGCTTCCTGCCTCTCCTTTTTCCTTTCCACCCCAACAACTTCCCTTCTTTCTAACTATCCTGGGGCAAATGACACCAGAAGGGAGGCAGAAATAAGCTGTTTAGCTTTGGATGGGGGTGATGTCTGGGGGAGATCTAAAGGTGGGAGAATTTATGGATAGAATGAGGCAAGACAGAACTGAATAGCGGGCAGATAAGACACAGCTAATGGGTAATGGAAAAGTGAGTAGTAGGTGCCGATGAACTTTGGATTTATGCTCTTTTCAGGTGGTCTATCCTTTAACCAAGCCTATCTGCAATGTCCCTATTCCTTCTCTTCTCTCTATTGGTAATGGTAGGGCTGGGAACAAAAAGCAACCAGAAGTGGCTAAAGCAAGAGACAATGGGTCCAAGAGGGAAAACAGCAATAGGTGGAAAATAATGGAGAAACTGCAAGTCTCCTCAGGTTGCCAGTGGCCAGTGGCAAGGGGTGGGCATGACGGGAGTCCTTTCCTAAATCCTCAGATCCTGCCAACTACAACTTATCTTCCCCTTTACAAAACAGCTACTGTACAGATTCTTATTTCCTTTTCAATTCCCAGAATTAGACATTTGCCAAAATTATCTAGCTTAAGAAAACAAGTCACAAAAAGCCACTGAGAGCCAGGCCTACATCATGCGCGTTTCCTGTGCTCAGAGAGGACAATAATCTGCAAAAGCACAGAGCATGCACAAAGCACATTGAAGGAGGAAAGGAAGAGGGGAGAGATTGAGCCAAAGTACTTCTAGGAGCTAAATTCACAGACATAACTTGTACCTGAAGGAAACACAAGGTGAGCATATGCTTATGTGCACAAACTCATCTGAGTAGGATTCAGTGTTCACTAGGGCCCAAGTCATGGGCAAAGCAAACTCTCACTAAATTCACCCTCTCAGAGAGTGGTGCACAGAGTATTAGTACCTCATGAGGCTTGAGGGGACCCCACAACAGGTCTATAGAAGGTTGTATTTGCAAAGAGGCCAGGAAACCTGCTCAGAAGCACAAAACACTTAAGGCCCTAGGCAGGAGGCACAAAATGTCTTTGGCAACTCCTACTCTCAAATACAAAGTATGCATGCATCACACTGGGCTCAGCCAGGGGTTATAGCATATGCCAGAGTCTGTAGCAACAGGTGGGAAATGGACACATACTGTGCAAACTAGGAGAAGAGGACAGCAATCAGGGTCTGGGGGAATCAGAGTACAAATATAAGCACACACATGCTGTATTGAATGTGCATTCATGCCAGCACACACACATTCTCACACTGTGCTCCAGGGATGTTGGCAGGAGCACACACAGCATGGAGCATGCACACAAACTTCTTCCTGGAAAAAGAGACTATTTGCATGAGCTACACCTCAGAGGCATAGATCACGCACACACACACACACACACACACACACACACACACACACACACACACACACAGTGCTCAGAGGGTAGGGTGAAGAATAGATAACAAAAAGGACCCAAAGGGCCAGAGGCACAACCTGAAGGGCTCCTCGCTTCCCTTCTGCAAGGAGAAAAACAGCAGGGGGAGGAAAAAAGGACAGAAAGGTTAGTAGATTCAGATCTATATCAGGGAACCCAAAGAAAATGCCAGCTAACCTCAAGGGAAATGGAGAAGAGGGTGAGGACCTATGGATACCTGGGAAGGCCACAGAGCCCAGCTGAATGGCTCCAAGAATCTTTACTGCCTCTGTTTTTTGGTCTCTGATTTTTAGTTGGAACTTCCCAGGGACTATTTAACCCAAAGGGAAAAGTCTGTCTGGGGATTCCACTCATTCCTTTCCCCTTTACAAAGTGGTCTGTGTCTAGAGTCAGGGCTAATAGGGCCACAGGACCAGCTTTGTTACCAAAATCCACTCCAGCAGGCTGTTCAACTTGCTGAGTACAGTCTATGTTCATCTGAGTCTGAGATAAGTCCTCAAATACAGAGTTACCATATGACCTACCAATTCTACTTCTAGGTAAATATCCAAGAGAATTGAAAACATATGTCCACAGAAAAAATTGTAAATAAATGTTTATGGTAGTATGATTCATAAGAGCCCAAAAGTGGTAACAGTATTCCAAATGACCATCAACTGATGTATAAACAAAATGTTCATCCAATGAATATTATTCAGCCACAAAAAAGAATGAAGTACTGATATATGCTGTAATGTTGGTGAATCTCAAAAATATTATGCTAAGTAAAAGAAGCCAGACATATAATGTCATGCTGGGGTTTAACTCAGTTGGTAGAGTGCTGCTCTGTGCTCTCTGAGGCCCTGGGTTTGATCCCCAGCTCCACAAAAATGGGAGAAGGATCTGACAGCCCACTCCCAAAACAGTCAGCCATGGAAAACCCTATGAATAGCAGAGAAGCACTGACATAGTGCTGGGGACAGTACGGTATCGGAGAGTGTTTTGTTGTGTTGTATATAGGGTCACTATGATTCGAAGTCAACTCGACAGCACCTAACAACAATAACAAAATTTATAAGAAATGTATAGAATATACAAATCCATAAAAAACATAGATTAGTGGTTCCTACAGGTTGAGGGCAAAGGGGATTGGAGAGTATCTGGTAATGGAGTTGGGTATGGTGTGGTTGAAATGTTCCTGGATTAGATAGTGGTGATGACTGTATAACTATGTGAATATACAAAAAAAAAAAAAAAAAAAAAAAAAAAAAAAAAAAAAAAAAAAAAAAAAAAAAAAAAAAAAAAAAAAAAAAAAAAAAAAAAAAAAAAAAAAAAAAAAAAAAAAAAAGAAAGAAAGAAAAAAAAAAGAAAAAGAAGAAACACTGGACTGTCCACTTTTTCAGGGTGAATTTTATCACACATGGATTAGAACATTAAAGCTATTATAGTACAAAGAAGGATGTGATTATCAATTGTGTCAGATTGCTGACTGACTTATTATGAGGAGCACTGAAAATAGACCATCAGTTTGGCAGCTGAGAGCCTTTGACCAAAACTATTTTGGTAGAGTGGTAGGAAAGAAAGAACTGAATTTTATATGCACATGAGAGTATATGCCTGGCACATTAAAAAAAAAAAAAGATGAAAAATAAGAACTCTAATTAATGATAAACTACAACTAGTAAGCTTAAGCCCTAAAAGATCTTAAGTAGCTCAGTGAAGAAAGCTGATTTCTGAAATGTTTCATTGTGGTAGCATCCAATGTGTTCCAGAATCAGTTTACTAGGTTAGGGCTGCTGTTCTAGTGAAGTCTATAAAAGGAGTGTGTTGGTCAAAGCCTGGCTGTCCTGTGTGCTTAGCTGGCTCTGTTCCTCCTAGTATGGGCAACAGTGCTGGAGCCAGGCCTGGACCCAGCACCACAGAGATGCTGCCACTGCCCAGCACTCCTTCCTACCTTCCCTCTGCAGCCCTCAGGGGTTGGCTAGGCCCCAGTATTGTGGCCAGTTTTCTTACTGGTGTTTTAGAAAATCTTATCATCATCACTGCCTCTGACACCATCTGCTTACCTCAAGTGCCACAAATTTCTGCATTGACGAGCAGGGTGTCAGTCCAGAAAGGGAACTTTGCAAGCTGAAGATCAGCACAAGTTGTATTCCGTGCTCATGCTAAGATTAGCTCCTATCACTTAAGAAAATGGTTTGGTAGTTCTTCAAAGTTTGTTAAGCAGAGTAACTATATGATCCAGCAATTCCAAAATTCTAGCTTTAAGGAGTTTGTAACGATGTACTGTTATAACAAAACTCATTTCTATTGTTGTAATGAAATAATTTCTTAACATCCAGGGAGAAGAAAAATGGACTACAAAGTTAAGAGGAAAATGAAATCCCTTACAGAAGAGGAATTATGGAAAGCTTCCTGGAAGAGGTGTTGTCTGGCTGTGTGTTGAAGGGTGAGTAAATTTTGCTAGGCTTGAAATGGTGAACACAGCCCCTTTGGTTAGAAGGAGGCAATATGTATGATGAATATGCTAAGAACAGAAAGAGCAAAACAAACTTGTAAGACAGCAAAATTTCCTTTTGGGAGGCATACAGAGGGACAGGAGAAGATAAGCCTGGAAATGTAAGCTAGACACCAGCTGTAGTAACCCTGAATGCCAAGTGAAGGAATTTAGACTTTATTTTTCTGATAAACTGTAAAGAGCAGCTTTGGGGATATTTGAAAGGAGAGTGATATGTTTTTAATTTTTCATTTTTAAAGTTTAATTCAATGACTTGATATTATATTCATATGATTTTAAGTTCTAACACATTTAGAGCAGCCCTCTGTCCCATCCCATTAGTTTTTCTATCTGACATCATTCCCCAAGGGCAAGAATATACAATCACACATTGCATAACACTTCAGTCAACAATAGGCTACAAATACAATAGTATATATCATACAGCCTATGTGTACAGTAGGGTATACCATCTAGATTTGTGTAAGTATGCTCTATTGTTCGCATAATGAGGAAATCACCTAACAATGCATTTCTCAGACCACATTCCTGTCATAGGGGCTAGGGATGTAGCTCAGTGGCAGAGTGTTTGCCCAACATGTACGAGGCCCTAGGTTCAATCCTCAGTACCAGAAACAAAACATACTCTTGTCATTAAGTGATTATATGAGCTTCTAATATATCTTTTCTTAAATATTCTCTGCATGTACTATAAGCAGACTCCTATGGGGTGTATGTATTTTTTGACTCCCTTTTTATGCAAAGCAGTTTATATATCCTGTTCTGCAAAGCTTTTTTTTCCCCTTTACTTTTTGAGACAGGGTCTCACTAAGTTACGCAGACTTCCTCTGGTCTCGAACTTGTGATCCTCCTTGCTCCGCCTCCCAAGCCGCTGGGATTACAGGCATGTGCCACCACACCCAGCCCAAAGCTTTTTTCATATGTCAATAAATCTTAAATAACTTTTTTTTCCTTTTCCTTTTTTTTTTTTTTTTCAGTACTAGGGGATTGAATTGAGAGCCTTGCATATAATTTGCAAGTGTCTACCACTGAGCTGCACCCTCAGCCGACTTTTTATTTTTATATTGAGACAGAGTCTCACTAAGTTATACAGGCTGCCTCTGGCCTTGAACTTGTGATCCTTCTGCCTCTGCTTCCCGAGTTGCTTGGACCATAGGCATAAGCCACTGTGCTTGGCTAAATCTTAGATAACTATTTGAATAAAGAGCTACTTCATTCTTTTTATAGCGACACAGTGCTGTATTCCCTTGTTTAGATGTGCCAATAATTTAACCAGTATTCAATGAAACTATAGGTTGTTTTTGATCCTTACTATTAAAAACAATGCTTCAAAAATAGACTTGTACATATGCCACTTCCATGTGTGAAAATACATCTAGAGGACACATTCCTAGAAGTGAGGCTAAGAGCTCAAAGGGTACATATATTTTTAATGCTGATAAATTATGCCAACTGCTTTACTTGGAGGTTAAACCAATTTACACTCCCACCCCACCAGCATTGTATGAGTACCTATTCCCTCACACCTCTCCCGACACAATATGCCTCATAATTCAAATTTTGCCTTAGGAAAATTAATCAGGTTATATGCAAAAGAGGATAACCACATTTATATTTCAAGCTGGATGAATACAGCATATGCTCCTTTTTCTTTTCTTTCTTCTTTTTCATTTTTTGAGGTACTTGTGGGTTGAACTCAGGGTCTCACACATACTTTGCAAATGCTTTACCACTGATGTGCACCCCCCAGGCCATTTTGACCGCCAGCCAAAAAACATTCCATTCTCCAGTTCTCAGGTAAGCAACCTTTAGCTGGAGAAGAAGAGAGGGAGCAGAACCCACTGAGGGCAGTCAGGCCCTTGGGCAAAGTCAGCACAACAAGCAGTTCCTGGGTGTTTCAAGTTGAAAATAAGGTTTTATGTTGGCAAGGTCAGGACTAGAAAGGCAACAGGTAGGGGCGAGGAAATTCCCACAGTGACCTGTGAGGTGGAAGAACCCCATAAGCTGCTGGGAAAATGGCAATCTTTCAAAAGAAAGCCATGAAGAATCAAATGCAACACAAGGTTCTTTCTCTACCCTTCTGGTGCCTGTGAGCAAATGTGTCTCATCCCCTACTCTGGCTTCCTATACCTATCGTACACCTGAATGTCCTAAAAGTTCTATAGCAGCAAACTACTTTTGCCCAGATGACCCTCCTTCTTTTGAAAAAGTGCTTTCTATAGTTCCCCCAATAGATGGGAAACTCCCTAAGGATGGGAACTTCCTTTTACTTTAGAATCCTCTTTCACTCCAATTCCCACAGGATTAGCTTAAGGGTCTATACTCCAGAAACTTAGACTGATTTAAGCCATGGACCTCCCCCATCACTTTGTGAAACTTGTCACCATGCAGGTCCCATGTTCTCCAGACAGACGCCATACTGAGTCAGCTGGGATCACATTACATAGAAACTCAGAATACCTGAGGGCATGTCTTCTACTGAGAGATGGTTTGCCTTCTGTACTAGTTCATGCAAAAGTTTTTTCTGCCTCAGTCTTTTCTCTCTTAGGACATTTTTAAAATTGTTGATGCACTTGTTGAGGTAAATGGTCTCTGCACACATTTGCTCTAGACTTAGTCTGCCTTGCGTGGGAGATTCAGGCCTGGAACAAGTCTCACTTCCCAGACATGGGGCCAGAGGAAAACTAGGCAATGAATATGTAAGAGGTGAGTTATTAGAAGCAAGTGATAAGCTGCTTGGCTCTTGAGGGGTGTGGTCACTCTGTGTGGAGAGGCCCACTCCACCAGAGACCACACTGAGCAAGCTCTCACTCCCCTGACTCCCAGGGCTCTCCAGGGAGCAATCCTGGGCACCCACTGAACTCACTGTTCCAAGAAATCGATCACTGTTCTCTGACTGAGAACCACTCTCATTGCTTTCCAGGTCCTCAGGACTAATGGACCCACTGTTCTCCAGTTTCTGAAACACTCCCTGAAGAGCTGAACGAAAGTGGTGAATTGCTCGGCCCAGTTTAGTTGTGTAAAACTTGATTTCCATGTCCTCATCCTCCTGTGAGCCACTCAGAATACAAGAGGATTTATCTAAGACATCCTTAAGGACCTGAGCAGCACGTTCTTCCTCTTCATTCAGGTCAATATGAACCATGTTATTGAAAGTCTCAGGTCCAATGATCATTTCCTGCATCATACTGTCAGAGCTCAGAGTGGCAAACCTTTTGGATTTGTCTGCCAAAAGGTCTTCTAACTGCTTTGAGCTCAGAATATCAAGCCCAGGTTCACAGCTCAGAAGCCTGTCCTCTACATTTACCTTCTCTATCTTCAGTGACAGGCAGCTGTTGGCCCCACTTTTATTGCTGCAGTCATTTTCTAGTTTTGCTACTTTATGACTGTACTGTTTGGAGAACTGGGATTTCCCAGAATCTTCCTCTTTTGAGATTAACACTATGGAAGGATCCTCAAGTTGATGGAGGGGAGACAGAGAAGTCTCTCTCCTTGCCAGTTTACCACATCTGCCATTGATAACCTGGGACATCCCTGATGTTCCTTTTACTTTGTTCTCAGGCTTAGACACATCACTTTGCTTTGCTAAGTTGTTCTTGGGTAGAAAGCAAGGATGTTGCTGCTCAGAAGCTTGGTGTTCTTTATGTTGATTCTGAGCCATCATCTGGTATGATCCTGTCATGGGTCCTCTGTCCTCTGTTTCTGTCTGAAGAACTGCCTTATCCTGGTTTAAAGAATTCCAACTATGATCCTGAAGTTGTTGCAGGAATGATATAGACTCCTTTTGGGGATTCTCATATCCCTGTGACCAGCTCAGTTCCTCTTTGGTGGCAACTCTGACCCCCACACTTTGCAAGAGGATGGATTTCTGCAAGATGAAGTCTCTGTGTTCTAGCTGGGCAAGTTTCACCACAGTGGGCCTGGGGGCAGGGGCTGTGCCTTCCCTGTATGCCTCTCTGATGTACCTGTTGCACTGTATGCCATTAACACAGAGGTACTTGGCTAAGAAGTTGTCCACCAGTTCGACAGTATTTTCTTCATCTCGCTCAGGAAGTCCATACAGGTAAAGAATGGCTTCCTCAGTGGGTTTTCCCACATCAGGTTCCTGGCCCTTTTCTACCTCACACACCTTGACCAGGGAGCTGCTACCCATGTGCAAGCCTTCTATTTCACTCAATACTGAGTCTACACAGCTAGACACTTCATCCACTGAGCCCCGGACTTGGCTCAAGTGTTGCTGTAACTCAGCAATCTCAGTCTGAAGACGGCTGATACCTTGCAGCTCTCTAATGATATATTCTACTACGTCCCCCAAAGGCTCTTGCTGTTCACAGCTACATCCTTGGCCAGGGCCTCTGGATAAAAGGGGCTTGGCTTGGTTCCTCTCTGAAGGCTCTTGACAATTTGTGGTAATGCTGACAGATGAGATATCCTGAGATCCAGATCCTGAAACACAGGTAGTAGAGCCCAGAGGAAGCTGGCTATTGGCCTGTTGCCCAAAGCTGCAAAGCCCGGCTGAGTCCACATCTCTATCTCCACCAATTGCAGAGGCTGTTGACCCACAACAAGGGGGCATGGAGTTGTCCTCCGGTAAGGATCCAGAAGGATCTGAGAATTTGTTCCTGATGCCACACACAGTCTCTGCCTTATCCTTATCTGGGGACAGCCTGGAGGAGGGTCCCAAGGTAACCATGATTTCTTCCTCTGACTCTTGCAACAATCGCTTCATTTTCTCCCTCACAGTCTGAGGAGATGAGCTGGTTCTCTGCTCCTTGCCTTTATTTCGTGTCAGGATGCTTAATAAAGATTGCCTTGAAAGGGTGCAGCCTGTCCTCTCTTTCAGTCTGTTTCTAGAAATTACTGCTGGCTGATCCCTTGGGCTTAGCCCACAGTGCTGCCTGGAATGGCCTCATGTGTGGCCTCCAAGCCTGGCACATGCCCCTGGATCCTGGGTTGACTCTTATCCTGTAGCTAGTGAAAAAGGAAAACAGTGCACTCAGATCAGAAAGCAGCAGGATAATTTAAATCTCAATCGAGCAGGAATAAAAACATTACCTTCTAAGACAATAAAAATCAACCCTGACCCCGGGCACAGTGGCGCACGCTTGTAATCCCAGTGGCTTGGGAGGCGGAGGCAGGAGGATCGCAAGTTCAAGACTAGAGGCAGTCTGAATAATTTAGTGAGACCCTGTCTCAAAACGTAAAAAAAAAAAAAAAAGGGCTGGGGGTCCAGTTCAGTGGTCCAGCACTTGCAAAGCATGCAAGTACGAGGCCCTGGGTTCAACCCCCAGTACCACTCACAACACACACACACACCAAAAAAAAAAAAAAAAAAAAAAAAAAAATCAACCCTGACCAGCCTCCCAACTTTGGCCTTAAAGGCTGCAGGCAATCAGTGCTCAGTCTTGGTTTCCTTTTAGAACAATGATATAAGATTAAATAGTCTTCTGTGTTCTGGGGAAGTACCAAAGGCATCCGTATTGAGACAAGCTACTGGGGTAGATGAGATAAGATTAATAAGTGACTTTTTATTTGAACCTTCACTAAATTTCAGCACTAGGGTCTGGTTCAGGAATGAACAAACAGATGCTTAACCACTAAAGCTCAAATCACATACAAAATGAAAGACAAGACATGGAAGGTTTCTTTTCTATTTTGTTGTTCTGGTACTTGATGGCTCACCCCTGCATATACTTAGAGCACAAAGTATTTCTCTTTGTTTAGTGACAACTATCATTCACTTGGAAAAGGGACCATATCAAGTATTTAAATTTGAAGGAAAAAAATATTTCTATAGTTAATTCCAGAATAAGGTGGTACAGCATGAGCACAATTACTGTCCAGAACTCAGGCATCATTTTCTACAGGCAGACAAAGGCACACATATGGTGGGCTTACAACTAAGCCATATAGAGGAGGTTCAGGCTCAGCCTGTTGTTCTTGAGCTCCACTTAACAGTCACTAAAGGCTTCGTGCAGCCAAGTCAATACCCAGGTTCAACTTCCTGGCCCACAGAGGAGCCTTCATGGCACAACAGTAAGTGATTGTCAGCATATTGTCACTGCTTGAGTAACAGAGGGTTATTCTAACCCTCTGATTGGCCTGCACAGAGTAAGCATGGGACAAGTGGGGAGTTGGTGACATCACAGAGGGTTTCAGAAGGTTTTGCTATTCTCCAAAAAGTTGAAGACAGACCTGCCACCAGTCTTGCCCCTATACTCTAAGTTAGCAGTCTTCAACCTTTCTGGCATCAAGGATGCTTCATGGGAGGCAATTTTTCCACAGACTAGTGGTAGAGGGTTGTAGGGATGGGTGTTAGAATGATTCAAGTGATGTAAATACAGATGAAGCTTTGCTCACTAGCCTGCCACTCACTTCCTACTGTGTGACCCAGTTCCTAATAGGCCACTGCCCAGTACTGACCCATAGCCCCAGGATAGGGGACTCATGCTCTAAGCCATTGGTGACTGTAATACAGAGGCAGAGGTGATGATTATCTTATATGGGGAGGGCATGTGTTTCCTTTTTATTAGGAATGTATAAAGTACAGGAAGAAGTAGAGAGGAAAGTACAAAGGGGCAAGCAGAGACCTAGGAGATACATCGGGGTACCAATACCCTGTGGTTCTGCTAGGTCACTCTATGGCGGGTAAATTGGGTTAGCGGGAGATATGCTACCCTTATGTTCTTTGACAGGGAATACTTTCTTCATTTTCCAGATTTGATCTAGATTTCTAAATCTTCTGAACCCTTACTTCTTTTTATTTTACTGAAGTTAATCATAAAGGAAGAAAATTGCATTAAAGAACACAAACTGACTGTTCTTACAGAAATTCATTTTTAGGAAAAGCCACCATCTACAACTATAATCTTTGGGCCTGAAATCTAAAAAGCACTGTGCTTGACCAGACTAAGAGATATCAGGAGATAAGTCAGAGGACTTGGGATAAAGATGAAGTTGACTCCTTTATAGTAAATAACTAGGTCAACAACCAAGAGACAGCAGGTGCAGTGGCACACACCTACAATTCCAGCACTCAGAAAATGGAGGCAGGATGATCACAAGTTCAAGGCCACTAGTGAGCTCCAGGCCAATCTGAGCTATATAGTGAGACCCTATCTCATAAAAACAAAAACAAACAAAACAAAATAAAAAACCAAAAATAGAAACAAAACAAAACAAAAACCAAGAGACAGAAACTAGATGAATTCCCATTTCTTCTCTTCCTCTCTTCTCTTTAGTTCTTCTAAGAACTTATTGCAACAAAGAATTCCTCATTCCTCCACAGCAGGTTACCTATTCTATGAAGCAGTAGGAAGGCCCAATTCATTCATTATTGCTATACCTCAAGGTCTCAAGGAGCCAGAACCAGCCACATGCCTAGTCTGGCAAACTCAAGTCTAGCCTTTAAAGATGTTCTATGTATACAACCTGAATTCTTAGGTTTGGGCCTGGTGCCCAGCTGCCTAGGCAGATTAATCTCTAATTCTAGGATTAACCCAAATTCTTCCTTCTCTCCTCCCACAAGTACAAAATCTGTATTCCTAAAAATACTGTTTTCTTTTTTCCCCAGCCATGCACGGATTGGGTGTCCCTGATTTGGTTTTGGCATCTGGCATTAGCCTTGAACTACCTGGCTCTACAAGGACTGGATCTGGTTTAGCCTTTCAAGTTTGTCTCAAAGGAGAAAGATTGCTTACTAAATAAAGAAGTTCTGTGTATATTGATAGGAGGCCATGAGTAGCACAAGTACTAAGGGACTGAGACTTGGGAGACTTAAGTGTGGATATTACTTCACCAGTGACCTTGAATTAAACTCTTGACCTCTCTGTGCATTAGTTTCCTCATCTGTAAAGTGGGGAAGATAATTACAGGAATGCTACAATGCCAAAATGAGAAACTGGTACTTAGCAAACTATAAAGCACTGCAGTGTTGTTATTTTTATTGACACAGCAAGTCTCTGAGTCAAAGAAGCATGGTAACCAATACTGAACCCAGCATTCAATCACCTAAATGGTATAATTTGAGTGAACTATGACTTCTACACTTCTACCCTGGATCCAGACTTCTTTCCCATCCTAATAGTCTGCAGCATGCCATCCTAATAGTCTGCAGCAGTGACTAGAATTCTACCAGTAGACTGTTATTCTTTGAGTTAGTCTTGCTTTCTTCTAGAAGTTTTCTTTCTTAAAATAAGAAAAGAGTAGCTGGGCAGTACAGCCTGCCTATAATCCCAGCTACTTGGGAGGCTGAGACAGGAGGATCATGAGTTTGAGGCCAGAGACACCTTGTGAAATTTACTGAGACTCTTAACTTGAAATAAAAAGTAAGAAATGGGTTGGATGTGCAGCCTAGTGGTAGAGCACTTGCAAAGTATATGTAAGGCCCTGGGTTTAACCCCTAAAGACTTCCCCCCCAAAAAAAAAATAAATAAGGGGAGGAGGGGAGCAAATTATTCCATTCCCAGTACTTAAGTATCAGGAGGACTGCCATCTTCTCTCAGGCAGCCTACAGCATGAAGAGGCAAATGGCTATAGAAGGCAAGCCTTTCTTTTTTAATTTTGATGAGACACAGACTTAACTTCCAGGTCCTCCAAAGCTAGCCCCACTTTAGTCCACATGAGGCAGTTTGTCAGGAATAAAATTAAGCTGATTCTCCTGATACTGCTTCAATGTAGGCCAGGTTAATGTGAGGACTATCTACTTCTGTCCTTCAGATAATACTCCAGATAGACTCGGCCTACCTTACTGGTTAGTTTTACCAGTATCCCTTCCTGGGATGCTGTGCCCATGACGCTGGCTAACCAGGCCCACAGAGAGTAAATGCCATAGCCACTTTCCTATAGCCTCCTGAAAGACTGAAGACAGAGCTACTTGGTTTCCTATGTGACTAAGAAATAGGAAATCCAACTAGAGCTGCCATAGCAAATTCTCCCAGCCCCAAAGACACATGCTTCCATATCAAACAAATAAACCCTCCAAATCTTCTTCTGAATTGGTAGCCACTCACTCTACATGAACTCTGAACTTCAGAATCACCTACTGGGGATAGAGGTTTCACAGGGACATCAAATTCACTCAGTCATCCAGGTCTTTAGGCTAAGAGGCAGAGGATAAGTTTGATGTGATGCCAGGGAATCAACCAGTCACTTTGCTCAGAGCTCAGTAGGATACCACAAACCAGAATGACCAGAAAGGGCAACCCTCAGAACGAGGAGGCCCAATTCATTTTCTTTCTCAGCCTCTCTTTGCTACAATTGTCCACAGGAATGAAAAGACAGGGGCCAAACTGTAGAAGGACCATCTGATCACCAACTCAACTGAAATGAATGGATACCTAAAGGGTACGCCACACACTAAGCTATATGACAGGGATGTATAAGACATAGTCCCTGCTCTCCAATATAGTTAGGTTTTTTTAGGGGGGAGGTGTAGACATATAGACAATCACAATATGAAATAATACATGTTATTTTTGAAATTGTAATTAAAAGTATATATTTTAATTTAATTCCAGGAGTGAGAAATGGGAAGGAAGTGAGAGGCAAAACCAAGACAGGTAAGGTCACAGAGAAGTAATATTTGAGCTGGGATGTGATAAGGAGACTTTGGGGTCTCCTCAGCTCAAACCCAGCCCTCTATTTTCCAATCAGGTACTCAGTGCTGTCACTTTGCCCTAACCTCTTGATCCATCTACTCTGGTCAACTCCCAAACTTCATCCATATGCTCTCTAAAAATGACCATACCTTTCTGTATTCTTTTCCTAAGGAATGACTAATACTGGGAAAAATAAGCTGTTCTTTTCAGGGATATCTGCATTCAAAAAGGGAAAACAAATAAATTTTTTAAAATAAGAAAAAAAATTTAAAAAGCAAGGGGAGGGGACACAGCAAAACAAAATGAATTAATCAAAGGGATTAAAGCTTTAATGATGGAAAGTTGAGAATCAGAGTAGGCAGTGGACTCTTAAATCACATCTCATCAGCCCCAGCCTATCAAAGCCAATCCAAGAGAAAAAAACATTGAAATGGTTGATTTGTTTGTACCATCTCTGACTTGTCAAATAAACATGATTAGGAATGTGACTATTCCTTGCAAAAACTGCCTCTGACCCAAATCTTGGCTAGGAGGAAACAGTCAGGGACCTCTGGGAACAGGCCAGTTTTCTATGTACATATATCAAGCATCCTTTCAATTTGTGTGAAACAATCCCAGTACACAATAATACAAGAGCTCTAAGCCCCCAACAGAGGATAGATCATTTCTGGGCCATGTACCAATTATACTGTATGGTAAATATGATAAAAGGAATGAATTTCTAGAGCTACAGTAGGTAAGAGTACTCTTAGGATGTTAATCTTTGTGAAATAATCAATGTATCTTGCCTGCAGCCATACCACTGTGGCATCCAATCCTAGTTCTAGGAAGCTAAGCAGGGTCAGGCCTAGTTAGTACTTGGATAGGAGACTGCCTGGGAACACCAGGTGTTGTAGGCTTGGGAGAAGGATCCGGCAACCCACTCCCAAACAACAATCAACCATTGAAAACCCTATGAATAGCAGAGAAGCACTGACAACAGTGTTCCATCTGTTGTACATACAGTCACTATGGGTTGGATACCAACTTCATGGCACCTAACAACAACAACAACAACAACAACAACAACAACAACAACGATTAATATCTTGTCAGAAGAAAGCGATCAGGGCGTAAGATATGAAGAGTGAGATTAGTTAAAGGAAGTAGACAATGCCCTAGATCAATAACTTAGCAAGGTACCAGTACTTTGTCATCTCTCAACTCTCTACATTGTGATCTAGCTTATGTAGTAGCTTTATTTGGCTATCACAGTGTTTTTCTAAATTTTGAACTTGAAAGTCTTTAAGCATGGCAGGAACTGTAGCCTTTCAAAAACCTAATTACCTAAGATTATAACTCTTGACCTAGAATGCCACTCTTGTTGTTGCTGTATAGGTTGGAGGCTTTTGTGTAAGGGTCCACAGTGGGTGTGAACTCCATTACACAGGAAACTGTTCTTTTTTTGTTTCTGAATTCTCAGGGCCTAGACAGGGGATTACTGTGCTAAGCACAAGGTATGGCCCATGGTAAGAACTCAGTATTATGGAAAGAATAAAGAATTTAATGGCAAAGCTGAATTAGAATCCAGGTCTCCTACCTTTTAACCCACTTATCTCTTTTTCTTTTCTTTTCTTTTCCTTTTCTTCCTCTCTCTCTCTCTCTCTCTCTCTCTCTCTCTCTCTCTTATTTTTGCAGTAATAGAGGGCTGAACCTGGGGCCTCACACATCCTTTGCAATTGTCCTACCAGTGAGGTACACCTTCTTTCCCTCGGTTTTAAAAATATTTTGCCTTGGGATAAGGTCTCTCTAAGTCACACAGGCTGCCTCTGGCCTTGAACTTGTGATCTTTTTGCCTCTGCCTCCCAAGTCACTAGGATTATAAGCATGTGCCACCATGCCCAGCTCACTCTTCTGTTTCTATGACAATATGCTGCTACCTCCAAATTCTAAGTTTCTCCTTCTAGATTGATGGCTTACAATCTGCTTTCATTTTAAAACTAAGTTATAAACCTCTCCCCAATTATACTTAGAATTTTCTGGGAACTCACTCAGGACAAAAATTGCCAGACTGTCAATTAGCTGATAGATACATCTCCAGTGTATGAGACTGGTGGGGCGAGACCCTACCATGCTGTCATTCCCACAGCTGCCATGATGGCACTCTCATTTGCCCTTCCAAGAAAACAGCCCTTACCTTTGTGCGAGTGATGGGCCTAGAGCAGCACTGTCCAATGAAATATAATGTGAGCCATATACCATATGCAATTTTAACTTTTCTAGTAGCTTCATAAGAAGTAAAAAGAAACAGGTGAAATTAATCTTAATGTTTTATTTAAGCCTAAACCCCAAAATATTATCATTTCAACAGGTAATCAGTATAAAAATTAACTGTATATCTGCATTCTTTTTACACTAAGTCCTTGAGATCTCATATATATCTTATATTTACAGCACATCTCAAAATAGAGTAAGTGTGCCTTAAGAACTCTACAGTTGCTGGGCATGGTGGTGCACACCTGTAATACCAGCAACTTGGGAGGCGGAGGCAGGATGATCACAAGTTCGAGGTCAGAGGCAATACCCTGGCTTAAGATAAAAAATAAAAAAGGGACTTAGGGGGTATGGCTTATTGGTAGAGCACTTGCAAAGTATGTGCAAGGCCCTGAGTTCAGCACGCTTCAGAAGAAAGAAAGAACAGAAAGAAAAGAAAGAAGAAGGAAGGAAGGAAGGAAGGAGAGAGAGAGAAAGAGAGAGAGGGAGAGAGAGAGAGAATGAAAGAAAGCCTCAACAGCCACCAGCGGCTACCATAGTGGACACCCAGGTCTAGATGTCCGGGTCAGGAGATATTCTGGATGGCTTTCAAATCCTGGCAGTAGACGCTTACTGAAAAGAGCAGGCTGTCATCTCAGTAGCAGCAGAATGCTGCTTCTTTCACTCATTTTTTTTTTTTAACCACTCACTTTGATCCTGGCTGGAAACAGCATATTTCTGCTTTGTGACAGGTTCAATCCTCCTCAAAGTTATAAGGAACCATGTATCAAGTGACCAACCTGCAGAAGACAAGACCTTTTCTCCCCTCTCAACCTGACTGTAGCTCTGCATAGTTTCTTTCCAACACTCACGGCAAACCTACAGGATAAACCTTGTCACTTAAACAGAAGCCTCATATAGAAGGCTTAGAGACCTTGCATAAACAAGAATATAAAATCAACGTGGCTCAAATGTGCACTAGACAGACATATGATAATAGTAAAAAGGTTATATTTGTTTAGAATTTTCAGTTTATGTGATTCTCATTTTGTCATTACAACAACCTTATGAGGCAAGAAGAATTATTATTCTGATTTCATAGAAGAGAAGAGAAAAATAGAGCTTGGAAATGCTAAATTAGACCTGACCAGGGTTGCTGAGGGAGGCTTAGACTAAAAAGTTAGTTCTCTCTCTCTCTCTCCCTCTCCCTTCCCCCACTTCCTCCCTACCTCCCTACCTCCCTACCTCTCTCCTTTGTTTGTTTTTGAGACAAGGTCTCACTATGTAGCCCAGACTGGCCTAGTGGTAGAACTTGCTATGGAGACCAGGCTAACCTCAAATTCTCAGTCCTCTTGCCTCCACCTCCCTAAAAGTGGGTTTTCAATCTACAAAGTTAGTGCTGTTTCACTAAACATGCACGACATAGACAAACTATATGCATGTGTACACACGCTTAAGGCTGAGAAAACTCACGATGACTTTTTGGCTATATGGCATATGCACATGAGAAGCATAAATTAATACATCAGGCAGAAGAGTGTAGCCCCTCCCACATACATACAGAGGAGGGATGGAAAGGTTTTCTGAATATACATAAGAACAGGAAGGTTACCTAAGTACAGCCATAAATGTGCGAAGAGACAGATGATCTGTATATATGAATGTACACAGAAGGAGAGATGGCTTATGTGTATTCATAGAAGATGGATACAAGAGTTGTCTATATGTAACATATATGCAGGAAAGGAACATGTAGGTAATTTGTAAACACATATGGATACAGTGTGAGAGAGAAACATTATTTGTACACAAGTATGCCTACATCCATCGGGGTGGATAGGTCATTTGTATACATGTAGTAGAGTACACAGGAGAAATGAATGGCCAGATTATTAGTATGTAAACACATGCACATGAAGACTCTACCCTAGTGCTGAGAATACTATTTTTTATTCATTTTTATAATGACCCCCACCAGCAAGTTGGCTCAAGCAGTTATGTAATTAATGTGGCTGCTCCATATTCCACCCACAAATGCTTTGCTTTTGTCCCTGCTTATCGTTCAGAGTCAGTCATACACTCGATACCACTTACCTTGCTGCTGCAACCAAAATAAGGGTTAAGGAAATAAAAAGAAAAAATTAAAAGAAAACACGTTAAAATCACAAATTCTGAAGTTTTAGAACGCAAGTGCTGCCTTTAAGTGGAAATCCATTCAGAAGCACTCCTTGGTTTGACAGAGAAGCCACAGGATGAACTTTATGAGCCACAGCAGAGCCGCTTGCCCAGCAAACAGACAGAGCCAAGGAGCTATTATTCTCAGTTGCACCCAGCTGGCTGGTTCCACAGTGCAAAGTTGATGATAGGAACAATGCCCAGCAGAGAAATCCCCTCAGTGAAGGCGGGGCAGGAGTCTTGCTGCTGCAAATCTAGACATCCAATCTGGCCCAGACCTCTCTGCTGAGGGGGGATTCTGACCACCAGCCTGCTAAAGGCAACAGCAGCCAAACTTCAACTGGATGTGGAATTCTAACTCAATCGATTCTGTGCTTTGAGGCTGAGATGGAAAGCAGGGCAGCTCCTGCTACTGCTCCTCCTCCTCTCCAGCTGCTTCCTGCCTGCAACCTCCCATAGGGCACCAGCCCTCCTCACACGTTGCTGGCGCACACACCCCCTTCCCAGCACACTCACGCACACACAACCATTGCCAGCAAGCTCACTCACACACCCTTGGTGTCTCTCCCTTCTGCTAAATATAGATCCTACTCTCTCCCCTCCCCCATTTCCTTCCTTCTTTCTTTTCTCCCCTCCTTCTTTCTCCCCTGTCTACCCACTTCTCTCCTGTCTGGTCTATAAAATACAAGGAGAGATGAAAAATGGAGCCTTATTCTTTGAGCAGCCCCCAGTCTCAGGGGGAAACCAGAAACAGCAAAAAAACTGTTGGAACACAATACAAAGGGAGTCTTCCTTTCGACTGAAATAAGCTCTAGGTTGGTTGGTTTGTTTTGTACATGTATAATCTGCTGTTAGTCCTTAGAAAAGCTGAAGGACAGGTAAAGTACCTAAGTACAGTTCACATCAAATGGTGCCATGTTAGCTGGGCATGGTGGTACACTCCTATAATCTCAGCACTCAAATGGCTGCAGTAGGAGAATGGATGAGAGTTTGAAGCCAGACTGGTTTACATAACAAGCTCTAGGCCACCCTGGGCTATACAGTGAGACCTTGTCTCAAAAACAAAAAACAACAACAAAAAAACCCCAAACCTGCCATGTTCTCAGAGGACCCATGTACTTCAATTCTTTCTGAACAACCACTGCAAGAGAACCAACTAGAAAGCAAAAATTCCCTTAGGCTATGGTAAGGTAATGACTAAGGGGAAGGAGAGGAAGTTCAGTGGGTTGAAGAGGACCCTAAACTGCAGATGCCTGTAATCCCAGCACTCTGGAGGTGAGGCAGGAGGATTGCAAGTTTGAGGCCAGCCTGGACTACATAGCAAGAATCTGTCTCCAAAGAACAAACAGAAAAATATACTACTTCTTGCCCTGGGCTCCAGAGCATGGCTAAGGCCTCAGGTGGTATTGTTAAAGCTGATGGGCCCTGTCTTATCCTATGCCTACCCAAACATATTCAACCCATTTTCTAACGACCAAAAAACGGTTTGGAATCCAAAATTCATTACTCAATAACCTAAAGTAATACCATGGTGACCAAAAGTGTAAAGTTCAGAGCCCTGTTTTCATGATCCCAAATTTCCCAACTCCTCTTTGTCAATGGCAAGTTCTATCTCTGGAGACTTTGCTAGTCCAATGGCTGTCATGTGGCCCTAATTCCTAATAATTCAACAATTCTAGTTAGAATTCACTGGGAAATTGAATGTCCTTAACTTCAAAGAACACTCAAGTTGTTCACTACAACATAATACCCAAGTATGAGCTAGGGACCCTTGAAGATCTGGACCATAATATGCCACGTATATGAAAACATATGCCTTTTCCACTCTGCAACAAGAAGTCAGGAAAAACATTGCTTTCTATGTCCAGAAAACTACAGAATCCTTTTCAGTACAGGGCTCTGATTTTTTTGTTTTGTTAGGTGCTATTTAGTCAGATCTGACTCAGTGACCCTGTGTACAACAGAACAAAACTACCTAATGCCATGCCATGTACGTGATCTTTTTTTATGTTTAAACTCAATGTTGCAGCCACTATGTTTCTTCTCATTTTGAGTCTTGCCACATCAGCAAAAGGCGGTCTCAGGGGCTTTATTCCATTCCTATCATTAAAGTTGAGGAGGCAACTTTTCCCCAGTTGTTTCCAGCCAGGGGAGCTGGCCTTCTAGCCAGGGGAGCTCATTTTCTGGGACTATATTTGACAGTGCCTCTTGGCTCTTCATAGAGTTTTCAATGGATAATTGTTTTGGGAGTGGGCTAGTAGGTCCTTCTCCCTAGTCTGTCCTAGTCTGGAAGCTCAGCTGAAACTTGTTCACCACAGGTGGCACTGCTGGTATCTGAGATACTAGTGGTATAGCTTTCAGCATCATAGCAACACACAAGTCCCCCCACAGCACAACAAGCAGATAGACATGTGGAGGAGAGCTCTAATTAGTTGCATCGATCCAACAAAGCTGTTCCTCTTCCACCTTCCTTGAGCCTGATCAAATGAGAAAAGACCTGCTTCCTTGGGCCTCAGGCCAACAATGGGTAGGCAGATTTGATTCACCCAGCATACCCACGCCAAGCTCTCAAATCTTGCAAGTTCTGCTACCTATAACATTCTTTGTGTCAATCTACAGTAGAAACTAGCCCTGTTATCCCAGGAATCAGGTAGCCAGTCTATAGGGGCCATCCTAGGATCTGTCACTGTAGAAGAGGCAGCCCTATATGATAGATAAAATAAGATTTTAAATTAATAATGATTTTCTTGCCTTATTCAGGATCCTGGGGAGTAAGGGTTGACTTCAAAGCCAACATTTGCCTTCCTACTGCTTCTTCCAATAAAAAGTGCTTCCCCTTCAACAAAGGAAGAAAAATTAGACTCCACGAGATGCTAAACAACTCATTTCTTAATCACCCATCTCATTATGCAGCCAACACTGACAGCAAAGCAAATACCTCCTAACCCAGTTGGGAGCTGGCTGGATGACAGAAGAGATAAGGGCTGACAGCACAAGGATAACCGCATCTAAATACAGAGGGGAGGTGGGAAACCTTGAAAACTGTCAAATTTCAGTGGAAGTCAGCCAATTTACTGTGGAGTTTCCCAGACTTAAGCCAGGAGAAGGAGCTAAAGGGTTTAAAACAAGAAATAAATGGAATACTGATTAAATCAGAATCCCCACCCAAACTCTGCAGCCAAGCATAAAGAGCTCAGAGCAGTGACTATGTATCAGGTTTAGATCTGAGCATTCTATGCTGAGGAGAAGCTCACATTCCTAAGACTGGGGACTTTCCCCAGAGCTAGGACATTGCCTAAAGAACCTACTTCTTAAGGTGGGCCTAGTGGCACAAATCTATAATCCCAGCACTGTGAAGGTGAGGCAGGAGGATCTCAAATTCAAGGCCAGCCTGCACTACACAGTGAGACCTTGTCTCCTACTTCTTGCCCCAGGCTCCAGGGCCTGGCTGAGGCCTCAGGTGGTAATATGAAGGCTAATGGGCCCTGTCTTGTCCATATATCGACCCAAACATATTTAACCCATCTTCTAAGCAGCTTGAGCTTTCCAGAAAAACAAAGGTTCAGATAGTAGAAGATATGTTTAGGAAATAAGGCAAAAACAAATTTGTTATCACTGGTTGTAAGTCTTCAAACTTCAAAAGAGAGCTTATATACCTCTGGCCACAAATTACCTCTGTATCTTACCATCTTCCCATGTTTCAGCAAAACTAAGAAGGTGAATACATGGGAAACAAGGTAAACAGCAGTCACCATAAGCTCTGATAATAAAGCAGGGCTGCTCTGTCCACCATTCTATAGGCCCAGAGAGTCCCAGACATCATATGACCAGAGAATAATCAGACTCCTTGGTGGACTAGCCTTTTGGGATAGGTAGGCTATTTCTATTTCGTAAGCCATGAAAGCAACAATGCAGCCCTCTCTGTTATAGGGGGCTTGGCCCTTGCAAATCCTAGACAAGGTAAGAGGATGGGGTGCTTTTTTGAGTAAGAAATTGCACAGCACCCACCTCAGTTAGGAAGCTTCCTCACAGCAGTACTGCTCAGGAGCTAGCGGGGCAGAGCTGGAAAAACAGATTGGGTTAAGAAGGGAAAGGCATTTATCCAGAAGCTGTGAAATGCTCTCAGCAGACATTCTCAAGGTCTGGTTCCCAATTTAAATTTTTGCAGGGATCTTCGCTTAGAGACAGATGAGTCAAGATGGAAATTCAACATGAGACACTGACACTCACGCAGAGATGTGGGAAGGTTCAGAGCAGCAGGAGTTCTAAAGGGGAGCTGGATGGGTGGGTTAGTCAGAAGACCACCTGGTGTACAAAATTCCTCTTCAACTCAAGCAACTAAGTGGTATCACAGGGATACTGGAAGAAAGCCTCACCAACCACAATTCTCTTCCTCATACAAACAGTCTAAGTCCCCCTGAGGTCAGGAACATCTTGTCCGGAAGCAAAGAACATGTATTCTACAAACCTGGGCTGCCTTTTCAGGTGTCACTGCCAGATACTGGCTAGGTCAGGACCAGTAAGTGCCTACCTTACCTTTACGTGTTATTAATCACATTCATGGTACAAAGGATGGGGGAGCCCAAATCTATCATATGCAGGAGTCAGTTTGTGACTCTTTTCCTTCTCTACAACTAAGGAAAGCCAGAAATAACATGAAAAGGCTGACATGTGGTCATACATCTGTGATTTCTTTCATACATGAGGAAATGGTTTGTTCTGGTGGCTGCTTTTCCTCCCTATGGAATTATGTTCTCCATTATGCTCTCCTTAAACTACTCAGAAACTATACACAAGCAGAGAATGATGGGAAATGGGAGGTGATATTCCTTCTTCCCTCAGGAATATGCTACCCTAGGGGAATGATGAACCTGGCAGAGATGTGCTGACTTTACTGATGTACTATGACATAGTTGCCACACAGCCTAAATCAGACCCGACAAGCCACAAAGCAGGCCCAAGGAATCAGAATTTGCTGACAAATCTAAGTCTTAAAATCAGGTCAAGCACTATCTTTGATTAGCAAAACTTTGAGCATAAAGAGCCAATAAATACAGTCCTCAGGACTGTACAGGTAAACAGGTTTTCCTTCGTACCACCAAAGCCTGTGGCCCCACATCTTTTTCATAATCAAATGATTAATTTTTATTTTTTCAGTACTTGGGAGTTGAACCCAGGGGCTTCATACATACTTTGCAAGTACTCTACCACTGGCTGCACCATCAGCCCATGTTTTTGTTATTGTTGTTGTTGTTTGTTTGTTTTTTTACTTATTTTATTTATTTATTGGTACTGGGAAGTTGAACCGAGGGCCTCACCCATGCTTTTTGCAAGTGCTCAATCACTGAGCTGAACCCACAGCCCTTATTTTACTTTATTTTACTTTATAGGTTATTGAGTAATGAATTTTGGATTCCAATATTTTACTTTATATTTTGAGACCGGGTCTCAATAAGTTACACAGGCTACCTCTGGCCTCAAACCTGTGATCCTCCTGTATTTGTCTTCCAAGTCACTGGAATTACAGGCATGAGCTGCTGCACCCAGCCTAATACTCTTAATCACAGCAGTCTCCATGTTTACTCACCTCTCATATAACCCTGGTCACAGCTTCTAGATTTAGGATTAATGCAGGTCCTGAATTAGTATTTGTTTATATATGTGCCTGGTCAATCCACAGATTGCCTCAATTTCTACAACCAAGGAAAGCCAAGATGCCATAGGCTGAGAATACTCTAAGAGAAACCCAAAATTTTGAAATTTCATAGAAAAGAGAACATCTTGTACTAAAAAGGAGACTAACTGGCTTGATGTCGATCAAATATTCCCTTTAGTTCTTTGTGACTTATTTGTGTCTTACAGCAAACCCAAATCTGGAGCACTCTCTTGGTTTAGGCTCCTATTTCTATAAGCTTTTTGAAATACATCCCTAGCCATTATGTAAATCTCCAGAGTCATGAGCTTAAATGAAGAGATCCCAAAGAGGAGGGGTTTTCCATACATTAAAACATACCAGGTATGAAACTGAGTTATGGGAAGCTAGCTAATGTCCAAAGGGGAAGAGTAGGCTTAGGGGAGATCCATTCTTAGTTAGGGATCCTGACAGAGCAACAGGTATGCATGGTTGGGAAAAAAGAAGCACTCAAACTGATAAATTCAGAGACTGAGCCAGGCTTAGCCTGGAAAGCGAGGCAAGTTGACAGTAAACCTACTGTCACTGATGTTTCAAGCACCAGGCTGTCAGCTTACTCATATGAATCTCAAGCAGAGGTGACTCCTTTCCACATATTCTAAATCTCCATCCAGTGACAGAATCCTTCATAAAACTCTTTGTCCCTCTGCCACAAAGTCAGCAAGTCTAATTAGCTTACCTTCCTCCCTATCGAATCTGTTTCCTTCTTTACAACCCTTAGTTTGGGCTTCATTATTTCTCACTTGAACTACTGGAAAATCTCCATCATACCTATTCACCCTTCCTCCAGAAACACCTCCTTCTGGCCCCTCCCTACTCCTGATCCACTCTACCCAACTTCCTAGAAAGAGATTTCTAAAAATGTAAATAAATTTTTATTATATCTTTTCTCCAAATCCTTCAGTGAATGCAATCAAGAAAAAGCCCAAGTACCATAGCATATAATCAGAGCTCTTTCTTGATGTGTTCATGTTTAGAGGGATCCAGCTTCCCAATATCCTAAATTTGACCTAACCAAACCCCCTTGTGCTCACTGAATGTGTCATCCCATACTTTGTATTTCCAGATGTCACTCTCTGTAGTACCATCAGAGAGTCAGCATCAGGATGGCAAGGAAGGAGGCTAGAAACTATCAAGTGCTGTATCAGAAAACAAGACTTGGAATTAAACAGCAAAAACTACTTTGGTACCTGTTATTGGATGGACTGTAATATAGTATGAACATTTGGGTCCCACCCCTCAAAACCATATCTTAACCTCCAAGATGATGGTATTAAGAGGTAAGGCCATTTGAGGTGATTAGGTCATGAGGGTAGAGACCTCATGAATGGGAAGCTCTGAAAAATAAGTCTTTTACACTTTCCACTATATGAGACACGCTGAGAAGGTGACATTTGTAAACTAGAATGTGAGCCCTCACTAGACACTGAATCTGCCAGTGTCTTGATCTTGAACTTCTCACCCTCCAAAACTGTGAGAAATAAATTTCTGCTGTTTATAAGCCATCCAATTTATGGTATTTGGTCACAGACTTCAGCCTAGCAGCCTGAACAGACTATGACAAATTGTGTCCTCCCAAAATTTGTACACTGAAGTTCTAACCCCCAGTATCTCAGCATGTGACCTCATTTGGAGATACGGTCTACAGAGAACTAACCACATTAAAATGAGGTCATTAGGGTAGGCCCTAATCCAATGACTAGTATGCTTATAAAAAGGGGAAATTTAGCTAGGAGTGGTAGCTTACACTGTAATCCCAGCGACTCAGGGGACTGAAGCAGGAGGATCTCGAGTTCGAGACCAGAGGCAACCTGCACAACTTAGCGAAATTCTGACTCAAAATAAAAAATAAATAATAAAAAAGGGGGGCTGGGCTGGGCTCAATCCCATAGTACTGCAAAAACTAATAAATAAACAATTTTTTAAAAGGGAAAATTTAAAACAGGCCTGATGTTCTATGCCTACAATCCTAGCACTTGGGAAGCTGAGGCAGGAGGATTGTGAATTTGAGGCCAGCCTGGCTATACTGTATAGCAAACCTTTGTCTCAATAAATAAGTAAGTAAGTAAGTAAGTAAGTAAGTAAATAAATAAATAAAGGGGGTGGGGGATTGGTGGACATAGAAAGATATACATAGGAAGAAAATGGCCATCTATGCCTATCTGTAAGCCAAGGAATGAGGACTACAAAGGATCCTTCCCTCACAGACCTCAGAAGGAACCAACCCTGCCAACACTTTGATTTTGGACTTTTAGCCTCTAGAAGAAATTTCAGTTGTTTAAGCCAGGCGTTCCCAAACTCTGTGGCCACAGGGGCCTACATTTACAGCTACTCCCCATTGCTTGAATCATCCCCAAACCACCACCAGCCCTACTCCCCACCTCTGTCAGTGGAAAAACTGCCTTCCATAAAATCAGTCCCTAGTGCCAAAAAGGTTGAGGATTGCTGGTTTAAGCTATTCAATCTGTGGTACTTTGTTATGGCAGCCTTAGGAAACTAAAACACAACTTACCTAAATTAGTAATTACACACACACACAAAAAAAATAAAAATAATAATAGACATCAGTTAAGCACCTAGGTATTGTATAAGGTGTGATATAAATAAATGATCCTTGTTCTGAAGGAGTTCATAACCTAGTCAAGAAAATGTTATAGCATGGGGCAATTGTTATACCCATATTACATAGTTTGAGGAAGAAGAGTGTTAGATTTGGTGCTTGGGTGACTGGTAGTGCCATTTACTAAGAAAGGAAATATAGAAGAGGAGGTGGAAGAGAAAGAAAAGATGACGAGTACAGTTTGAACATGTCATATGAAGTGCCTATGAGCATTTGCCTGCAGCCATACTACTGTGGCATTCGATCCCATCAGATCTCAGAAGCTAAGCAGGGCCAGGCCTGGTTAGTAGATGGACAGGAGACTTTCTGGGAACACCAAGTGCTATAAGCTTGGGAGAAGGATCTGGCAACCACTTCCCAAAAAATAATCAGCCATTGAGAACCCCATGAATAGCAGAGAAACACTGACAATAGTGTTTCGTCTGTTGTACATAGGGTTGCTATGAGTTGGACACCGACTCAATGGCCCCTAACAACTACATGAGCATTCAGGTGACAATATCCATGGGCAACTAGATATGCAAGTCTGGGGCTCGTGAAAGGGAGATAGAGAGGTAAGGTAGAGATTGTAATTTGAGATTCATCAGTATCTGGTAAAAACAAGGGTGAGATTATCTAGATAACAGAATGAAGTGGAAAATAGAGCTTGGGAATCATCAGGTTTTTGGGGCCAAGCAGAGACAGACAAATGCTATAAAACACATAGAGGTGGAGCTATCAGAAATAAGAAAAAGACTTGAAGGGAAAGATATCACAAACGCCAAGAAGGAAGAATGTCTTAGGGAGGAACCAGTCAACAGTTTTTATCTCACCTGTCATGAAGAAATACTCTAGGATGTTGGTTTTCACCTAGAATACCCTTTCTAACTTGTCATTTTTGGCTATTTATGTCTGAATGTCCTCAGGTGTGTACTGAATAAACATTTCCTTAGCATGCTTGAAGATGACAATAGCAAAGAGAAGCAGAAGCCTAAGGAACTGGGGTATGCTGCATCTTCCCTTTGATTTCAAGAAGTTTTATTTATATACTACAGCTGTATGTTAGGATATGCCCATTTTGAAATTGGTAGTAAATCTCAGCTGCAATGTCGAATGCAACTTGCCACTTGCAAAGAACCATAGATCACTTTGATGAGAATGTGCTTGTAAACACATTTGAGTTATCCTTTGATTTCCATGATTTTCTTTACTTTTCATCTTTTTTTTTTTTTTTTTTTTTCAGTATTATGGGGTTGAACCCAGGCCTCACACATGCTTTTGCAAGGGCTCTACCACTGAGCCACACCCTTAGTCCACTTTTTACTTTTTATTTTGAGAGCAAGCCTTGCTTATTCACGTAGGCTGCCTCTGGCCTTGAACTTGCAATCCTCCTGCCTCTGCCTTGTGAGTCGCTGGGATTACAGGCATGAGCCACTGTGCCTGGCTTGATTTCCATGTTGCTATGCTCATATTATTGTATTTTTTGGACATTTACTGATATTTAATTACAACCATTAACTTAGGCACCTAACAACAACAACACAACATTAACTTAGTATCCTCTGGGAATTCCTCTGATAAGATTTCTCTGACCACCCTAACTCAACAAAGCTTGCTCTCTACTTTTAAAGTCCCAGGGCAACTATTTTCTATTACAATATCATTCTTTTTGCAATTAATTATTCATGGACTTGTAATATCACCTCATATTTTAACTGTTTATTCCACAAAACTTTCCTAATTGTCTACTAAGTATCAGGAGTCAGCTAGATACTGGCAATCAGTTCCTGAAACCAAGTGAAATCTAGAAAAGCAGTTAAGTCCTATATGTATTCAAGGAAGAGTCAAATAGAAAGCAGAAGTAACAAGAAAATATGTAGCCAGGAACAGGATCTCTGAATCCCTGAACTAAATTTTTCTACCTACATTTCCTAGGCCCCTGAGTCATATTACAGCAGATAAGGTACTCCAAGTGAATATCTACTCTTCATTCTGAAGACTTCGAACTCCAACCCCTGCCTGACTTCCTATCTTGATAAATTAGGATGGGCCAAAACCCACCCTTTACAGACTATAAAAGTAAAAGTAAATAAATGGGATGCCATCAAGCTAAAAAGTTTCATAGGAAACAATAAATGAAATGAAAAGGCAACCTATGGATTGAGAAAAATATTTGCAAGCCATATACATGATAAAGGGTTAATATCTAAAATTTATAAAAAACTCTTATAACTCAATAGCAGAAAAACTCAATTAAAAAAGGGGCAAAGGACCTAAACAGACATTTTTCTAAAGAAGAAATAAAAATGGCCAACAGGTATAGGAAAGTGTTCAACTTCACTAATCATCAGGGAAATGCAAATTAAAACCACTATGTGATACCACCTCACACTTGTTCAGATAGCTCTCATCAAAAAGGCAAGAAAAAATGTTGGTGGTAATGAAGATGGATACAGCTATTATGGAAAGAAGTATAGAGGTTCCTAAAGAAACTTAAAATAGAATTATTGTATGATTCAGCAATTCTTCTTCTGGGTATATATCCAAAAATAAAGAAATTACCACCTCATAAAGGTATCTGTACTCCCCCATGTTGGTTGTAGCATTTTTGCAATACCAAGACATGCAAATTAATTAAGCAACCATTGATGAATGAAGAAAATGTAGTGCTTGTGTTTGTGTTTATATGTGTGTATAAACACAAAATGCAACAAAACAAAAATTTTAAGGATCTGAACACAAAGGAAACTACAGACTAATAAAAAATTGTTGTTAGGTGCCGTCAAGTCCGTATCCAATTCATAGCGACCCTCTGTACAACAGGGGAAACACTATTGTTAGTGCTTCTCTGCTGTTCATAGGGTTTTCAATGGCAGATTGATTTTTGGGAGGGGGTTGCCAGGTCCTTCTCCCAAGCTTACAGCATCTGGTGTTCCCAGGCGGGCTCCCTTCCAAGTACTAACCAGGCTCCAACCCTACTTAGCTTCTGAGATCTGACGGGATCGAACGCCACAGGGCCACTGCTGCAGGCAATAAAAAATAGAGATATACAAATATAGAGATAAGGAATAAAACAATAGTGGGAAAATGGGGATACATATAGATGAAAGGATATAAAACAGATTTGTAGGATGAACAAGTCTATAAATTTAATGTACAACATGAGGAATGTAGCTAATGAAATTGTATGACATTTGAGTTTTGTTAAATAAGTACATTTTAGCTGCTCTTGCCACCAAAAAAATCAACCATATGAGATAACAGGTATGTTAAAATGTTTCACTATAAGAAACACTTTACTACCGACATGTACCCCAAAATATCACATTGTAAATTGCAAATATATAAAATAAATTGTTTGTTTTTAAAGACCTCTTTAAGATGGGCATGGTGGCACACGCCTGTAATCCCAGAGACATGGGAGGCAGAGGTTGGAGGATCGCAAGTTCAAGACCAGAGGCAGTCTGTGTAATTTAGCGAGACCCTGTCCCAAAAAGTAAAAAAAAAAAGGGCTGGAGGTGCAGTTCAGTGGTACAGCACTTGCCACACATGCAAGCATGAGGCCCTGGGTTCAACGCCCAGTACTGCAAAAAAAAAAAAAAAAAAGAAAGAAAGAAAGAAAAAAGAAAAAAGAACTGTTTAACAGAAGACCAAATCAAAAGACAGCTCAAAAGTAGTCTACAAAGATTAGAAAAGTAGGTTGAGCCAAGTTATGAGTGATCATGGATACCAGACTGCAAAGTTAAGAGTATAATGTAACTACAAATGGAAAGAAAAATTAATCTTTTTTGAGGGAAAAATGTTTACTCATATATTCATTCACTCACATATTCGTTAAGAGATTGCTGGGGGCTAGAGATGCAGCTCAGTGTGTATAGTGCTTGCCTAGAATGCACAAAGCCCTGGACTAGATCCCCAGAACCACACACACACACACACACACACACACAAATGTGATAAAATAACTGAAAGGAAAACTGATACAGATGGGTATGGTGGCACATTCCTGTAATCCCAGCACTTGGGAGGCTGGGACAGAAGGATCATGAGTTTAAGGCCGACTTGGGCCACCTAGCAAGTTCCAGTAGCTACATAGTGAGACCTTGTCTCAAAGAGAAAGACAGAGGGTAGGGGGAAGAGAGAAGAAGTAGGAAAGAAGTGGGGGGGGAAGAGAAGGAAGGAGAGGCAGGGAGAGAGGGAGGAGGGGAAGGAGACAGAGAGAGAGAGAAGGAGGGTAGGAAAGAATGAGAGACTGCAAGAGCGAGTGAGCAAAAGAGAACATGACAATGAGAGAGAGAGAGAGAGAGAGAGAGAGAGAGAGAGAACATGCAAGTGAGCGAGCTTGTTGAGGGCCAGGCATCAGAGATACAAAGTTGGACCCTATTCTGTATTTCAATGCTATTTGTTTATGTGTGGTGCTAGGGATCAAACCTAGGGCCTTGAGCATGTTCAGCAAGTGCTGTGCCACTGAGCTATATCCGCCCCTCCCTAGATACTATTTTTCACATAGCATTTAAACTTTTCATTGAACATACATATAAAAAACTACACAAGTCAAAAGTGCATTTTTACATCAACATAAACAGAATCCAAATCAAGAAACAGTACTACCAAAACTCTAGACGCTTCCTTGTGTTCACATCTAATCCCTGTGGATACTTTCTCCCAAAAGTAAACCCTATTCCAGATGCCTAACACCACAAATTACCTTTGTCCTTAATGTAAAAAGAATCATAGAGTATGTATTATTTTAAAAAACACATAATCTTGAAGGCAATTTCTTACATAATTCTAGGACAATACAATAAACATCAAAATTGATTAAATATGAAATACTATATAGAGAAAAATGAATATTTACCTCTACCTGGGACTTTAGGGAAAACATCAAAAAGAATGTGATATGCAAGTTGAGTCCCAGGCATTTAAGTGGTAGCCATGACTTGTGCTCTGTCCAGAAGGTAAATCTTCCACTGGGACATATGATGGATTTGAAGAAAAGTAAATAAAAGTGGGGAAAGCTAATTCTATAGTGAAGAAGACCTGAACATGGAGAGGAAGAGACTGATAGAATGAAGCAAAGAAGGAAAATGAGCAAGATTTGGCAAATGATCCAAGTTGGAAGCAAGAGGGAAGGAAGAATGGAAAGTCATACCATGATTCTGAGTGGGTGTCTAATGGTGACACTAATACAAACAGAGAACAAAAGAAGACGAGTAGGCCCAGGAGGAAGTTTTAAACACTGGGAAGCTGTGGTAAACAGAACTAGAAAAAAAGAAAAAAAGAAAAAAAAAAAAAAAGACATGGAGGGCAAAGCCTAAAGCAAAAGGAAGAGCTAGAAGTCTACATTTGGGAGTCATTTGCTTAGGAAAGCTGGCTGGAAGTCTGTTGGCTGTCTGACACAGTACCTGCACACACAATTGGTCGATTAAAGATTTTTAGATATTAGAGACTGTAGAGGTGCAGATTTAAGATTAAACAGTATGTCTAAGGGGCTAGAGGTATGGCTCAGTGGTATAGGGATAAAATGTACATGGCTCTGGGTTTGAGAGGCAAAGGCAGAGAGAGAGAGAGAGAGAAATGCCTGAGGGGAAGACTGTAGAGAGACATGGATAGAAAAGAAGCCAGGCTAGATGAGAAAGGAAGAAAAAGAATTGAGAGAATCTAATAATGGAGGATAAGAAAATAGGAAATTACAAGAAGCAAGCATTCTGAAATACTATAGAGAAAATGAGAATGAAACCATAAAAAGTAAGAAATAGAATATTGAAATATTTATCTGTTGATTATTTCTATCTCTCCTCTAGGCTATAAGCTTCTAAAGGATAATAGTTCCAACAGCACTCAGTCAGCTCCAGTTAAAATGGAATAATTATATTAGTTGCTTCCTTCTGGGTTATTGTAGCAAAAAGATTTTCTCTCATAGGGGAACAGAGTTCCTTCTCAGCCAGTGTCAGATGTTCTCATTGGCTAGATGGCCAAATAAAGATCAAGCGGGTAGAGAGTAAGAAAGCCTGATTTGATTGTTATGTGGAAGCAAGTTATCTTGTCCAGAGCTACCAATCTGACTTTTTCTATTAGACTTAACTAACTATCTTCCTTTATTTGATAATGTGCCCAGAAAATACTACCAGCTAGAGCTAAGGCCTGATACCCTCCTCTGATTCCAGGCAGGTTATTGATATCATGGCATCCCTCAAAGGTAGGAAAGGTGGAAGTACTTTGCTCATGTTTAAAAGATTTAAGGCTTAATTCCTTAAAAAAAAAAATCACTAAAGTAACTTCCTCCCCTCTTATCTTTGGAGGTACATTTCTAAGATTCCAGAGGATCATTAAAACTGTGGATAGTACCAACTCCTTTATATATTATGGTTTTTCCTATACATACTTATGTTGTTGTTAGGTGCCAATGAGTCAGATCTGACTCACAGAGATCTTATGTACAACAGAACAAAACACTCCCTAACACTATGGTATGCCTAGCACTATGTCAGTGCTTCTCTGCTATTTATGGGGTTTTTGATGGCTAATTGTTCTGGAAGCGGTCTTTCTCCCATTTTTTGCAGTGCTGGGGATTGAACCCAGGGCCTCAGAGTGCACAGAGCAAGCACTCTACCAACTGAACTAAATTTGAGCCTGTCAAGATGGGTCCGATTCATAGCAACCCTCATGGGGTTTTCAATGGCTGATTGTTTCAGGATTACTTCAGGAGTGTATTGCCACATCCTTCTCCCATTTTTGCAGTGCTGGGGATCGAACCTGGGTCCTCAGAGAGTGCAGAGCAAAACTCTACCAACATATAGAGCATGTCAAAAAAAGTAAACACTTTAAGAAAGGAAAGAAAATCTATTAAAATTGTAATATATATACTGATAACAAATGATGAATACAAGTCACATTTGACTTCTGCAATTACAAGAGGTCATACTACATAATGCTACTGTAATTCAATTTAACTTTGAAACATAACTTCTCTTAAAATGTATACACATTTTTTTTTGCAGCCCTCATACATATGATAAATTTTCACCTTTTCATTGAAAAGTAGTACTTAACAGCTTTTCTTTGGTGAATCCAAATTGCTATGATCACTACTTTTGCACTTTGGCACCATTATTAAGTAAAATAAGAGTTATTTCAACACAAGCAGTGCAACACTATGCCAGTTGGCAGATGGCTACTATGTGACAGGTAGCATACATAGTATGGACACACTGAACAAAAGGGCACAAGATTCATCATGCTACTCAGAATAGTATGTGATTTGAAATGTTATGCATTATTTATTTCTGGAATTTTCCAGGTTATATTTTTAGATTTAGGTTGACTGAAACCACAGAAAACAAAACTGTGGATAAGGGGGCTACTTCACCTTTTGAATTTCTTTCTACTTAAGACTTTAGCTTTTACCCAGTTGAGTTCCAAGGACTGAGACAGATTTATATATTAAAACAGAAAAGGAGAGGCTCGGACAATCAGGATACAGCAAGAACTGGCAGCTCAAGAGCATGCTTTCATCATTGACCAACTGAACAAGCTAACACCTCCTGGGCTGGGCACGGTGACTTGTGCCTGTAATCCCACCAGCTCAGGAGGCAGAGGCAAGACGATCACAGGTTTGAGGCCAGAGGCAGCCAGTGTAGCTGAGCAAAACCCTGTTTCAAGATAAAAAATAAAAAATGAGTTGGGGGTGCTGACCTAGTGGCAGAGCACTTATGAAACAAAAACAAAAACAAAAATTGTTGTTGTTGTTGTTAGGTGCCATTAAGTTGGTGTCCGACTCTTAGCAACCCTATGTACAACTGGCGAGATAGTATTGTTAGTGCTTCTCTGCTATTTATAGGGTTTTCAATGGCTGATTATTTTTTGGAGTGGGTTGCTGGGTCCTTCTCCCAAGCCTACAGCCCCTGGTGTTCCAAGGTGGGTTCCCATCCAAGTGCTAACCAGGCCCGACCCTGCTTAGCTTCCAAGATCTGACAGGATCGGACACCACTGTGGTACAGCTGCAGGCAAAACAAAAAATAGCTCTTCCTTATTGCTTTACAGGCCTAGCTAGTGTTGCCACTTTCTCCAGATACAGGCAAGAGAAAAAGGAAAAAGAAGAGGTAGGGCATAACTGAAGAAGAACGTGGCAAATTCAAAAAAGGACCAAAGAAATGAGAAAGAAACTAGGCTAAGAGAAGATACTTACAAATCAAATATTTCATAAGGGATTTCTACCTAAAACACATAAAGAACTCTATTACTCAACAAGATGACAGAAATAACTTAATATAAAAATGGGCAAAGGATTTGAATATACATTTCTAAAAAGAAAACATACAAATGGCCAATAAACACATGAAAAAATATTCAATATCATTAGTCATTGTTGTTGTTAGGTGCCATTGAGTGGGATCTGACTCATAGTGACCCTGTGTACAAAAAAACAAAACACTCCCTGACAGTGTGCCATACCTAGCACTATGTCAGTGCTTCTTTGGTATTCATAGGGTTTTCAAAGGCTGACTGTTTCGGGATTGCATCAGGAGTGTGCTGCCAGGTCCTTCTCCTGGTTTTTACAGTGCTGGGGTTTGAACCCAGGGCCTTACACAATGCAGAGAGGCACTCTACCAACTGAACTAAACCCCAGCAGAGTGCTTATTATATGTACAACAAGGTAGCTACTTTGTCCTTCTATCTCTTTGAAGATAAGTTAAACTTTTACTCCTAATTCTATTCAAAGAAGGAATGACTTTGTTTTCTCTTACCTTTCAAGAACCAAATCACACCTCATGGGTTCAAGATTGATTTGGGGATCATGAGAACCAAATATGGGACATCAAACAGGTTGTGCAGTATGTAATGATGACTTTCAGTTAGGAGATGCTGAGTTTGAGATAATGATGAGATAACAGAAATATGAGTCTGGAGTTCAGGAGAAAGATGTGGACTAAATATAGAGAAAGAACAGCAAGCCACATGTTTAGTGGTTGTTGACAAAATAGGATCTTATAGAAAGAATATTTAGAGTTATATAAAAGGAGTTAGAGGAAAGAACCCTAGAAAGACTAAAATTTAAGAAGTAAGCAAAGAGAGAAATCAGAAAAAGGAGACTGAAGAGAGACCAGAGAAGAAAACAGCTGGGGATGTCAAAAGAGGAGAGAGTGCTCAGGAGTGTCAAATACTGCAGAGAGATCCAATAAGGTAAAGACTAAAAAGCAACTACCAGATAAGGTAGCTAGCAGATTGCTGATAACCTTGACAAATGCAATTTTAATTAAATGACCCTGAAACCTCCTGAGACAGACTTTGCTCAAGTATGCTCTTTGGATAATTAATCTAATACAATGCTTCTTCAAAACAGTTTTGTGGTCACGTAAGTTAGCAAAACACTGTACATATTATATTCAGCTCTTGAAGAGTCACAAGCCTTAGTACATTCGCATTTCTAAAAAGTCCTGGGTTCAACCTTCTCCCTACCCGTACATAAAGCAATCTGTTGGTGTTACACTCTACTGAACTCAACTGTTTGCCAAATTTCTTTGACCATGGAAACCTTTGTCATATGACTCCTATTAACAAGTCTAGCCTGGAGTCCTGTGGAACACACTTTGGAAAACAGAGTTCTAAGATTATAATGGCAGAAAATGACACTTAAAATAGAAGCTTTGGAGTTAAATAGATATATATTTGAATCTCTATTCTACTCATACTAGCTAGATGACCCTGGACATTCACTTCCTTATTCTATAGAACAGTCTTAGTAACATAGTCTAATTTATAGAATTATTGTGAGGAATTAGATACTACACATAAACCACCTAACATAATGCCTGACACATAGTTGTTGTTGTTGTTAGGTGCCTTCGAGTCAGTGTCCAACTCATAGCAACCCTACATACAACAGGCAATACACTACTGTTAGTGCTTCTCTGCTATTCATAGAGTTTTCAATGGCAGATTATTTTTTGGGAGTGGGTTGCTGGGTCCTTTTCCCAAGCCTATAGGACCTAGTGTTCCAAGGTGGTCTCCCATCCAAGTATTAACCAGGCCCGACCCTGCTTAGCTTCTGAGATCTCACAAGATCAAACACCACAGCAGTACAGATGCAGGTTGAGACATAGTAGTATTCAATAAATGTGGTTACTATAATAATAATAATTTTATGGCAGTGGTTGAAACTGAAAGAAAAACTATGATATAGGTACTAGAGCTTTCAATGAATGAATGGGGTGTTAAGGGAAAATTGTAATCTAATTTCAACAGGGAAGGTAGGTGTAGGAAAGGGTTAAGTGGGGATCTAGTAATGGTTTAGAAGTAACAGAGGGAGTCAGAGAAAACCAAGCCTCATTCCTGAATCAAAAATACATGGAACATAAAAAATTTCAAAGAACAGCCAAGTTTCTCTCAAAATAAGAAGGTAGAGAATTTATTAGTTCTGTTTTCAGATACCAGATGGGACTACTCTATTTGCCAAAGGGCAGAAGGAGTCTGTTGGGAATAAGAGCTATCTTATAGCATCCAGGATAGCAGCTAGAACCCTTGTCTAGGAGAGTCTCTCTGGTTCTTGGGAAGTCTGTTCTTGGGAAGGGCTTACGCTGAGTTCAAATAGTAATGTCAAAAGCTGTGGCTAAGAGAGGTCTTGAAGTATTAAGGCTTATGAGCAGGATTTGCATTACAATATTAGAAACAACTTTAAGATTCATCAGTAGGAAACAGTACATAAATTATAATACATCCACAAAAATAAATACTGTATAGATATTTTGAAAATCAGTAGCTCTACCTGTGGTAGTGGAAAAATCACGTAACTCTTAATAGAGAGGTAGCTCTACTTAACAAATAATGAAAAATCTCAACGATACAGCAGTGAATGAAAAAAGCAAGGTAAAGGAGAGTGTGTGTGATATACACATGTGTGTATTTGTGCACACACATGACTATAAATGCATGGATTATCTCTGGATTGACTCATAAGACAGGCAATAATGTGATGGGGGAAGGGAGCCTGGAGGCCTCGGAATCCGAAAGTCTGAAGTAGGAGGGAAACTTTGTATTATACATATCCTTTTTGTTTAATTTTATATTTTTACATTTATTATTTATTTAAAACATTCTTTAATATTTTTAAGTGTTATAAAAGCAATGCTAGGGCAAAGGCTAAAAGATTGTAAGACAACAGAGGGATCAGAAACTGAGAGTTGAGATAATGGAGGTTAAGACAGACATAATCCGAGAAAATCTTGGAGTTTGAGGTTATGGAAAGAGTGTTTTGCTGGTGCTACTAAGACTAAGAAGTGAGGTCCTAAACAGCCCTCTTCTCTTTGAACCTCCTCAGGACTACTTTTTTAGGGCTTCAATTATACATCAAGAAGGAATTCTCTTTGCCTGACAGGAAGTCACACATAAGAACAGAACTTTGCAGAAAACAGCTGATTTGCTTTTTGTCTTAGTGATAGCCCCTGGGAAAATGTTGATTCATCTCTCAGGCTGACCTGCTGCAATCTTAGAGCTCTTGGGATAGCTATATTTAAACATGGGCCTTCTAATCTATTTGCTCAGCTCTGTCACTGCATAACAAGGCCCTATTTCCTCAGCTTTTTCAACAGCCCAAGAGCGCCTGTCAAGCCTTCCTTATGGCCTATCTCTATGTCTTCTCCTTTACTGTCCTTCCACCTGAAACACCCACCCACCTGCTGCCACTGCAATCTCTGTTTCTAGAGCTAAAAGTCTCACCTCCTCCCCCAGGTTTTTCTGCAGCTAAACCAAATAAGGTACAGATTCATATCCATCCCCACCCACACTACCAACATTACTGCCTCATCAACATTAACAATGTCATCAAACTCATATTGAGTGCATTTGGCCAGGTACTCAGCCAGAGGATATAGACATGACTCTATATAATCTCTTCTCTCAAGTTGCTGACAATCTTATAAGAGTGACATAAGTGTAGCTAGGATTCTGTGGTACTTTTCCAATGTCTATCTAATGCAATATTAGCTAAGTATAAACAACTATAAACTTGTGAGAAATATACAAATCACAATCAGAGAAATGCAAATTAAAACAATGAGATACCATTCTTTGCTCAAACTGACAAAAAATTCCTTTTTGTTTTTGTTTGGTGTTTGTTTTGTTTTTTGTTTGTTTTTTGACACAGGGTCTTACTATGTAGCCCAGGCTAGCCTCAAATTCATGATCCTCCTGCCTCAGCTTCCAAAGTTCTGAGATTACAGGTAGACACCACCATGCCTGGCTCAAATTGACAAAAGTTTTCTAAAATAATATTCAGTGTTGGTACAGCACTTTCAGGTACTGAAAGCACAAACTAGAAAAGTTTTTCTAAAATTAATTTAAAAGTTCATCAACTTTTCAAAAAGAATATACTCTCTAGCTCAGTAATTTATTTGAACATTTATTTGAACATTTATCTGAACATTTAAGGAAAGCTAAATTAAAGAAATATGGTAATAAATGAAAATAGACATGATGATGCTCATAGCATTATTTATAATAAATAACATGAAGAAATGTTATAGAACATTTATATGATTATTAGTCTATTAATAATCATTAAATGTTTTTAAGCTGAGCATGGCAGAGCATGCCTGTAATCCCAGCAACTCAGGAGGTAGAAGGAGGAGAATCATGAGTTTGAGACCAGAGGCAGCCTGCATAACTTAGTGAGATCATGTCTCAAGATAAAAAAAAAAAGAGGTTGAAGGTACAGCTCAGTGGCAGAATGCTTGTTCAGTATGTACAATGCCCTGAGTTCAACCCCTGACTACTGCAAAAAATAAATAAATGTTTTAAAATAATTTTAATAACCCAGAAAAAGTTTAGAAAAACTGAGAAAATAAAAGTTCTACACATATTAACCAAATATGTGCTCATATACATATATACATTTTATAAGAAAACATACCTAATATTTATAGTTAATGTTTTATAAATGCATGGATTATTATGGACTATTGGCCTTAAGTACTGGGTCTTGGGGAGAGTTAAAAATATAATTAGAACATAAAGAAGCACATAGAGACATCTGTTGAAATTATGATGAGCACTTCTGGCCAGTTAAGCAGCCATAAAGGACTGGCTAAACATGCTTGACAGGTTATATACTGGGCTATAGAATACCAGCAATAAAAAGCATAGCCCTTACAGAAATTTACAGAAGTACAAAAAGTAAAAATAAAAATACAATAAAAAGGAAAGCATACTAGTAAACAAGTAACTCCATTACCTTATGTTAAATGCCAGTCTAGAAAAAGTGTTTGGAGTCTGGAGACTTTATCCAAAAAACTGACACCTGCCTAGGTTTTAAAAATGCATGAATGAAAAGTTAACTACGCAAATTAAGAGAAAGAATATTCTAGGGATAAGGAACAACAAGTACAACGACTGTGAGAATTTTTGAAAAATAAATCATTCTGTATGCAGGAAGTGTTGACTAAGCACTGTAGCAGAAAGAGTTAAGGCTGGAAAGGCAGGTAGCGTCACATCAGTATTTTCCAAATTAGTTTTTGTTAAGTATCTGTTTTTTTTTATTTCCAATGTTGCAGTCTGATACTTTTGGTCCAGACCTTGTTCAATGAGACAAAGCCACTGATATGCCTGACTTCATGGCAATTCAAATTGCCTCTGCTCACTTTCAACTTCAATAGTTATTTCATCAAAGACTAGAAACAAACAGTTCCTGGGCTGGTCTATGAATCACACTTTGAATTGCGCTGAGCTAAATCATAAAGGATTTTATTCTATCATGAAGGCAATTTGGAGCCATTGATGTTTGTTTTCTTCTAATTTCCTTTTTTAAAATCATAGCTTCATTAGGTAATTTATAATACTAAGAGAAAGATACTATTATTCTCCCTATTTTCTGGATTAGGAAAATATGGTTCATTAAGATTAAAAAATTGCCTCAAAATGATATACCAAGAAATATTGGCAACTCATATAACAGGTAAACAATTAATTTCCCTAAAACTCATAAAACTCCTGAGAATTAGTAAGAAAATTATCAACACCTCAATAGAAAATAGGAAAAGAATAGACCATTCACAGTAAAACAATTACCAGTAGCTTTATATATGTGAAAATATGCTCAACTTTACTAGTAAGAAATATGAATTTAAACTACTGAGACACCATCACCTAAAAGACTACTGAAAATCCAAGTTTGACAAATCACTATTGGCAGGTTAGGGCAGAAAATAACATCCTCAAGGAATTACTTGTTGTTGTTAGGTGCTGTTGAGTCAGAACCAACTCATAGCGCCCCTATGTACCACAGATGAAACACTCCCTTACACATAGTGTCATGCCTGGCACTATGTCAGTGCTTCTCTGCTATTCATAGAGTTTTCTATGGCTGATTGTTTCTTGGGAATGGGTTGCCAGGTCCTTCCCCCAAGCCTACAGCACTTGGTGTTCCCAAAGGGTCTCTCATCGAAGTACTAACCAGGCCTGACCCTGCTTAGCTTCCGAGATCTGATGGGATTGGATGCCAGGGTGGTACTGTAGGCCAAGGCATTACTAGTAGAGTATAAATCAGTACACTCCCTATGGAAGGCATTATACTTTTTGGAGTAGTCATTAAAGCCATTCAAAAATACAGTGTCTTTATCTCTTTCAAAGTATATCACACTACTCACTTTAGTTAGGTATAGTTGTTGTTGTTAGGTGCTGTCGATTTGTATCCAATTCATAGCGACCCTCTGTACAATGGGAAACACTATTGTCAGTGCTTCTCTCCTGTGCATAGGGTTTTCAATGGCAGATTGATTTTTGGGAGGGGGTTGCCAGGTCCTTCTCCCAAGCCTACAGCACCTGGTGTTCCCAGGTGGTCTTCCATCCAGGTACTAACCAGGCCCAACCCTGCTTAGCTTCCGAGATCTGACGGGATCGGAAGTCACAGAGCTATGGCTGTAGGCAAGGTAGAGTTAGTGAAGTGCTTTTTAGGAAGGGAGAGGTGAGCAAAAGTGAAGTATGTAATTTCTGGGCAGGCCAGAAGAAAAGCCAGAGTGCAATTTGTATGTTCTCATTTACTTATTCTTACTTTCCCTTTATCATTATACTTGACAATTTTCCCAGTGCTGGTATCTCCATCAGCCTGGATGACAGAAGACAACCTAAAGCAGAACTCTTTGACATTATATGTAGCTTGGGCAAGAAAGAAATCTTTGTTGTTTTGAGCCACTGAAAAATGAGTACCAATTTGGTAGTATATATTGAAATTACAAAGGCATATTCTCAGATATACCTGTACACATGTGAAATGATGTACATCAAAGGTTTCTCATTACTAACATGGTTTGTTATACAAAATGATTTTAAACAACCAAATGAATAGTGACAGAGAACTAACTAAATACTTGCAGTATATTCACACAAGAATTTATGCAGCTGTAAAAAATGAAAAAATTCTTAAGAGTTGATATGGAAGGATTACCAAGCAAAAAAAGCAAAAGGTATTTTCATTTTGTTATAAAAGAGGGAACATTTGCTTATGCATTATGTTGTTGTTATTGCTAGGTGCCGTCGAGTCAGTGCCCGACTTACAGTGACCCTATGTACCACAGGTAAAGCAGTATTGTCAGTGCTTCTCTGCTACTCATAGGGTCTTCAATGGCTGATTGATTTTTGGGAGTGAGTTGCTGGGTCCTTCTCCCAACCTACAGCACCTGGTGTTCCAAGGCAGTCTCCCATCCAAGTACTAACCAGTCCAGACCCTGCTTAGCTTCCAAGATCTGATGTGCATTATAGAATAAAGAAATTCTATAATAATGGATAAGAAACTAGCAAAAAATTATTATCTTGAATAGAGGCTAAAGGGTTAGGCTAGGTGAAATTTTATTACTCAAGGGGAAAAATTCTTACTGCTGTGTTTACTTCAATCTGCCTCACAACTTCAATCTGTGACCAAATCTCATTTCGAGTGTAAGTGGTGCACTCTTTAAATTCCAGCTTATCTTTTCCTCATGACTACTACTAATCAACTGCCAGTTTCTTTACCTGTATTAAGAGTATCTTTACTATTGTTGTCCTGTTCAATTAAGAAGCAATGGTTCTTAGTTACTTTTTGATAAACCATGACTTTTTTCTAGATGATTCCAGGTTTTAGCAACTGTTGTCAGCAACTTCCTTTGAAGATTCTAAATTATCTCTTAAAAAGTCACAACTTTTAAATTGTGCCTGCCCCAATATATTCTTATTTTTCTCATTTGGAACTTTCTTTTACACAGAGTAGATGATTTTATTTTCCTTTATAATAAGATTAAAAGACCCTTACTTCAGAAAAAAATAAATAAAAAGTATTATGACATTGATTCTATAAATGTTTACTTTACATGTCTACCTTATTTTAGTCTAGATCAACAGATTTCCAGTGTTTGTAATTAAGTAGCTCTACCATTCATTTAAAAATTATATACACATACAATTGTACTAATATATTAATTTCACATTATGAAAGCTAAAATGTGAAATGCACAAAAGAAACTAACTTTAAAAATTTTTTGCCAAGCATAGTAGTGCACACCTGTAATTCTAGCACTCCAGAGGCTAAGGTAAGAGGATCATGAGTTCAAGGCCAGCCTGAACTACACAGCAAGACTGTCTTCTCCTAAAACAAAAAAAACCCTTTAAATATTTATTTATGAAAAGAAAATTTGCAAGCTAGGTATGATGGGACCTACAGCCATACCACCTTGGTATCTGATCCCATCTGATCTTGGAAGCTAAGCAGGTCAGGCCTGGTTAGTCCTTGGATGGGAGACCGCCTAGGAATACTGCATGCTTTCGGCTTGGGAGAAGGACCAGAAGCCCACTCCCAAAATAACCTGCCATCGAAAACCCTATGAATAGCAGAGAAACACTGACATACTGCTGGGCATGGCACAGTATTGGGTAGTGTTTCATTCTGTTGTGCATAGGGTCACTATAAGTGACTCAATGGCACCTAAGTACAACAACAAAGTATGATGGTGCAATCCTTGAACCCCAGCACTTGGGAGGCTGAGGCAAGAAGACTGCAAGTTTGAGGTCAGGCTGGACTATATAGGGAGATCCTGTCAAAAGAAAGAAATAAAAAAGAGAAAAGAAAAAAGGAAGGAAGGTGGGAAGGAAGGAAAGAAGGGAGGGAGGGACGGAAGGAGGGAGGGGAGGGAGGGTGGGAAAAGATGAAAATATATACACATGCTCATATATAAGTGTGTGTGTGTGTGTGTGTGTGTGTGTGTGTGTGTGTGTAGAGACAGAGAGAATATTATGGTCAAATTAAGGGTGCTTATATGAAGCTAGAACAATTTCAGCATCAAAATAAATGCTATAATAGATTATAACTCATGTAATAAATAAAAGTCAGACTGGACAGCACCTAACAACAACAGTAATAGGAACCCATGAGTCCATACTAATGTAAATTAACTGGAAAAAAGAAAAATCTCCTCCTGATACTAGAAGGCCAACTAGTTAGTGTGGAAAGAATAATGGAAACAAAGTTACCATTTGGCAACCACCATTGGTGGTGGTGGCTTCAGACAGGAGTCATCAGTGGTTACTTCTCTGGTAGGTGGAGATTTGATGAGGAACAAGATATCAGCACAGTCTCTCTCACTGAAGTTCACTAAAAAGCACTTACCAATTACAAAGGGAAAAGGATTACCCTGACAAAGGAGAAACCCAGCAGATACAACCTGAGCCAAATGACTCAGGCTCACTTTATAAACAGTAGGACAGGTTCACATCATGCACTTCCTGATGCTATGCACTGAAATGAGCACAGCATGGTTTTTGTGTAATTCCTATCAAGAAAGCATGGCCTAAGTCTGAACATCAGGAAACAAAACAAATAGACCCAAATTGAAGAACATGCTACAAAATGAAAGGACTGGACCACTTAAAATTGTGAGAGATGGAAAAGACTGAGGAACTATTCCAGACTGAAGGAGACTAAAAAGGCATGACTATGAAATGCAGTATGTCATCTTTGAAAGGATTTTAGACCAGAAAAGAAAAAGAGACCTCGCAGGGATAGTTGGCAAAATATGCATGGGGTCTTAATAATAGTGTTGTCATTGTTGTTTTCCTGATTTAGATGGTTCAATTGTGGTTATTTAGAAAACAGCCTTATTTTTAGGGAAATATAAGAGAATTTAGGAATACCATGAATACCATGTCTTCAACTTACCCTCAAATAATTTAGAAAAAGATTGACCATAATGGAGGAAGGATAATGAAGCCAATGTGAAATGTCAACAGCTGGAGCCTTTTGGGTAAAGAGACATGGGAGTCTTTTATATTACTGTTTTTGCTATTTTTCCCTTAAGCTTGAAATTATTTTTTAAAGGGTATGTTTACACATGTGAGAATGTTTTCATTTTTAATATCTGCCAAGTTTTACATTATTGATAGCCACCTGTCATCATTTTAAAACATCTCTTCTGAGCCAGGTGTGATGGCACTCACCTGTAATCCCAGCACTCAGGAGGCAGAGGCAGAAGGATCACAAGTTTCAGGGCAGCCTGGGCTACACAACAAGCACCACGCTAACCTGGGTTATGAGACCCTGCCTCAATAAAACAAAACAAAAACAAAAAACAAAGAACAAATCCCTTCTACCTGAAGATTGCCTATCTACTAACACAGAGATAAGAATATGTCTTATTGTACACACAGATAAGGACGAGACACATCTTGTTATAAGGAAACAGCAGTAAAACACTGAAAATGAAAAATATTTATCTTTATTTTTACTTTTTACGTTGTTGCATATAGTAAGGTGCTGACATTTTTGAGCTTTAATAAGGGAATTCTATAAAAAATTTCCATACCTAGTTTCTGGCCATGTGTACATAAGTCAGTAGTACTCAGACTGGGTGGATAAGGGAAATAAGGACTGACCTAAGAGGCCTTGAAATAGTCCCCTACCCTAACCTCAAACGAAAATGGCTTCCAACAGATGACAGTACTGAAAATAAGCATATACCTTTACCTTCAAGCTCTCACCCACTAAGTCTACTTGATTTCCATTAATCAGCATAGAAAAAGCCAAAGCTACCACCCATCTCTTAATGTTCTGCCTTAATTGCCACACATTCCCAGAAACACACTGCAAGAAGATGACTAATCACTGCTTCTCCAGCACCATATGTCTCCCAGTTTCAAATGAAAAATTGTCCCAACCATTATTGGAACATATTTCCTACCTCCTGCAGCTGGAGTCGGACCTTGGTAACTGCTCGTATCCAGTGTGCTCTGGCTTGGATAAATGGCGAAGATGCATTCTCCTCAGAAAGACTTGTAACAAAGAAAAGAAAGTTTCTTAAAAATAGGCAAGGCCACAAATTAATAGTACTCAAGGCAAGACTGCCAAATATCTAAAATAAAATAGTTTGTACTCATGCCTACACTTGTTTAGTGATTCAGGCCACTAAAATAGCATAGTCCTGAGTATCTAATGTGAGAACAATTCCTTTCTAAAATGACTTTTCTTTTTTTTTTCTTTTTCTTTTTTTGTTGTTGTGCTTGGGGGTTGAATCAAGGGCCTCACACATACTTTGCAAGTACTCTACCACTGGGCTGCACCCCCATCCCATTTTTCATTTCTTATCTTAAGACAGGGTCTTGCTAGGGTTATGCAGGCTGCCTCTGGCCTTGACTCTAGTCCTCTCAAGTTGCAGTTATTACAGGCATGAGCTATCACACCCAGCTAAAATGACAACTCCTTTTAGCTTTTCATCAGTTCCCATCCTTTTTTTTTTAGTTACTCAATAAGGCAGCTCACTGGGATAATCAGGGTCATGACTGTCCCAGCAATGGCAAGGGCCTTGTCAATGTCAAGCACAGAAACCAGAGAGGTATGGAAGAAGCATTTCAATCCCTTTCACCCAATCTTTACAGACCACCAGCCTCCACTGGGGTTTTACATAGCTTCATTAGGGCAGAAGTTTGTTCCTGAAAATCATTCCTGCTCCACTAAATATTTTGGAAGACTTACCAATTCCTAGACTATATAAAAAGTACCAACAAAAAAATACCACCCTTTTCCTGCCATGATCTTGTTCCTTGCGCTGCCTCAGGAATACCCTCAATAAAATGCTCAATAAATATAACAAAGTACCTTCGAGACAGAAATTCTACCTTTTATTAGAACAAGCCATCATCAGCCGGGCGTGGTGGCTCATGCTGTAATCCCAGCGGCTCGGGAGGCGGAGGCGGGAGGATCGCAAGTTCGAGACCAGAGGCAGTCTGCGTAACTGAGCAAGACCCTGTCTCAAAAAATAAAAAAAATGGGCTGAGGTGCAGCTCGGTGGTCCAGCACTTGCAGAGCATGCAGGCGCGAGGCCCTGGGTTCAACCCCCAGTACCACAAAAAAAAAAAAAAAAAAAGAACAAGCCATCATCCAAGTTCTTAACTGGAATAGTGGTTAATTCTTGGTGATAATACTTTTCCTCCATCCCTTTGGAACCTACAGCGAAGGTAGTAGACAAACGGCCACCTTCTAGGCATACAAAATATATGTGAGGCTCTCATGCCATTTAATGAGTCAACTGTTCTAAAACATTTACAGGCGATTCTGGACAAGGTAGAACTGGGCTTTACGTGCACATGTAGGACCTGAGAGGGCATAACATGTAGAGAAGGATAAGCACTCATGCAAGTACTGACAACTCTAACTGTCAAATCTAAGGTACACAAAGAGTCAGCCTTTCAGAGTGTCATCAACCCAGTGAGAAGGCTGATCCAGAGCTCAGTCTCCTGGGTGTCTTGCCTATTAAATGAGCCATAAGAAATGACTAAAACCCAAGAATGGAGCCGGATATGATGGCACCCACCTGTAAGCCCAGCACTTGGGAGGCCAACGTAGGAGGATCACAAGTTTGAGGCCGGTCTGGGTTACATAGCAAGACCCTGTCTCAAAAAGAGAAAACACAAAACAAACAAAAAGAAGAATGGGGAAGGTAAAGAGAAAGTAAGTTTATATCTTCAGAAAAGTATGTGACTCATCCAATAATGCAGTGGTAATGTAGAACCACCAATCATTCCCTAAATTTTACTATGTAACTGGCATTCACTGCCTTGGTCTCTCAGTGAGAGGCTTTATTGTCAGAACTTGATATCTGAGAATCCAAGGCATGCCTAACTCTTATCATTCTCCTCCAGTGGTTTCCAACTGAGGGTAACTTTGCAACTGGGAGAGAATCTGGAAATGTCTGAACATAGTTTTGGTTGTCACAACTCGGGATTGCTACTGGCATCTAGTCTGCAGAAGCCAGGGACACCACTAAACACCCTATAATGTATACAAGAGCTCTCCATAATAATTATCTGGCTCAAAATGTCAAGACTACCAAAATTGAGAGACCTGCTATGCCCCAACTGCTCAGCTATTCTAATCAATTTAGCTCAATAATAGTAACACACAAACTCTTTACTAAGCTTCATTATAAGACTGTTAAAAGGACAGGTCTTTCTTATTTATTTATTTATTTTGAGACAGGGTTTCACTAAGTAGTCCAGGCTGTCCTTGAACTCTGTGCTGGGGCTACAGTTGTGTGCCACCTCATTGAGCAAAATGACAAGTTTTGCATTTTTCTTCTTATAGAGACAAATTGCCAAACACATTGCCAGATCATAGGGAGGCAGAAGCATGGGTTGAATCATGTCCTCTATGTCAGTTTTTTCTTAACTCTGTTCTGGTTTCTCTCAGCCAGGGTAAAACAAACAACAATGTTCACAAGAAAAAAAGTTTAAATATGAATGGGCTACCAGCTAAGGCACTCAAAGAAATAGAGCCACTGAATGCAATCACCTACAGGATTCAGGTCCATTTTCAGACTCAGAGGTTATCATACATGGGGTCAAGAACTATAGATTCAAGAAGTCCTGATACACTGCTGCTCAACAGCTATAAAGAACCCAAGTATTCTTTAGAAATCCTCCAAAATTCTTGAGAATTATACCAAAAATTAAAAGAAGCAGTGCAAAGCTGAGTTTGGGTGTCTTGCACCCCACCATCCCCAGCTGCAGGCAAACAAATGAAAAGGACTTATATTCAGTAAGTCATACCACAGAACAGGTACTGAGGAAGCCTGTGAAGGATCCATCACCTACCTCTCCTGGGGCCCTAGGACGAGGTCCTTGTGTAGCACCAGATCTGTGGGAGGACAGGTTGTGGTATCTTCTCTCATCTCCTTGGATTCACATGCTGTCTCCTTCTCTCCTTCACCTATCACCTCCAAGGCTTTCTCTTGTTCTCCAAAACCAGCCTGGCCATCTTTGGAGAGGCTGCCAGAGCTGTGGCAGGAATGAATTGAGTCTCTCTCCCGATGGTCATCATCTTGATCATGATACTGATCTAGTTCACTCAGTTGAGAGCTTCCTTGACTCACATTACAGGAGGAGCCATACCTACTACTGCTGGTGGGGCTGTGAGAATGAGAAGAAGACAAATGAGTAAATAAATGCAAACCAGGGACCACGGGATAAAGCATGAATAAATCCAACAAATAACAATTACATCAGGGGGAATAATCACAAATAGGAAGTTCCTAGGAAGAGAGGACCAAACTTCACAATGTGGAAAAATTAAGTCTCTATTCAGCAGAACCCAAATGGGAAAAAACACAATATACTGGGTTCTCCAACAGTACTTACCCTCAACTCTGCACTGACTTTGAAGACTATATTAAAATATGCTACTTGTGAGTGGGATTAAAAAATATTAAAATGGTCTGTTCCTTATCTATAAAATTCTTTACTCAGTCTTCTAAGGAAACTTGTCCAATGGCTATGATTAAAGCTTTCTAAATTCTACCTAGTAAAGTGCAATAAATGCAGTCCACTTCCCTTTTCTGTTATTTTAATAAACTGAGGTCCTCATTTATTCTTCTATATTTTTAAATGTATATGCCTATGACTCAGCATGAGCAAAGGAGACTAGACATGTTTCTTCAATTGTCTCTAAGTCATCTTCAGTATGGAAGCTGTTGGGAAATGGAGTCTAGGATCAGGAAATTCCACAGGGAACAGTTTCACCAACATGAAGGCTATAGTGCTAACCCTAGCAGCATAGGAAATATCTCAAAGATGAACTTTCCTAAACTAAGTTTCTCAGGGCAATGCTCAATTGTGGATAAAGTAGACCAACTCTAATTCCTCTGGGTCAGAGCTGTATTAATGCATTTCTGTACCTGAAGTAAGGCTAGGCCAACCCTCTCTTAATCACTTTAATTCCTATCCCTAGATAGAAATGTGTTTTCCTGCTGTGAGAGAGGGCAGTGCTAGCAGAGAAAGTAAACAGTGATTGTGGCAAGAAGAGTAGATTGGTTGGAAAAAGAGCAGTAACTATAAGATACTCCTTTAAGCCTCATAGCCCTATTATTTAAGGGATTCAGTCCTAATGATGACAAAGGGACTTGATGATGATCTATAAGATATATCCCAGCCCATCTGGATATTTCAATCCCAAATTAGGAGCCATCATTTTCTTACTGATATCCTGCTAGGAAGTTTCCATGCAAAAAGACAAGGAATTTCCTTGCTTTTAGCTTAAAGGGCTTATGCTTATCCTTGGTCAACTATTGTTGTTTTCCAATGAGATTTTCCCTATTATTCCCCTCAATTACTTGCTATTTTCAAGCTGACTTCTGATTTTCCAACATAAATCAGCAGACTAGGTATCAAGTTATTGTTCTGAGTAGTTCTCAACAGCCCTGCTCCAACATACACATAATCTCTAAAGCCCTTGATCAGCCCCTTTGGACATGTTTGGCCCATAGAGATAGAGTTCTTAAGTTATAATGTACAGAGCTTATTCTTAGGGGAAATAATAGAACCCTCTACAGATGGATCCTGAATAATGCTCTAGGCTGAAGAACTACAGCTAAGGATAGCCCTGAGTTCCTGTGAGACTTTATTCAAAGCAGTTACCAGGCTCAAAGGCAGTGAAAGGCAGAGACTGATGGCTGATAAGTGCTTCAGGGCTACCTTTCGCTGTAGTTCTTCAGTTTGGAGCATTGGGATAGCCTGGTAACAGGATCTCAGGACTATCCTTTGCTGCAGTTCTTCAGTCAGGAGCACTGTGATAGCCTGGTATCAGAGACTGACACCCTAGAAGAAGCTATGGAATAGGATACGGAATATAGATTACCCTAAGCCTTCCCTTGCACTTTAATTTGTATTTTACTTAATACCCTTACAGCCACTGGATGAAGCATCTTAGAAGACTTAGAAAACCAAAGCAAAGTAGGTCTGTCTCCATATACTATAAGATACATGTACCTAAGGCACAAGGAAGCATCCTATCTTATTATATAAGTGCAATTAATATATTACAATTAAACTTGTAATATATTACGATACTCGATGCCTCTTCCTGCCTTCTCTTCTCCATTCCATATTATACAAGACAAATTAGACTGAGTACATCTTAAGGCCTAGCCTTTCTTCTAAGCAGGAAGTTCCTTGTTCCAATAAATGAATTACATTTGGAACTAGAGAGAAGGGAGAGGGTGAAAATACCCACATATTAGTTCTTTTCACTTAATTCCTAATGAACAGGAAACTCAGGTACTAGGAAAGACACAGGAAGGATAAAAAGGAAGCTACCATTATCTACCACTAAGTCATTAGCATCATAAATGGTCAATTCCTTAAAACTATTTATGATGCTTGAATTGAGAACAGGCCTTTGGTTGGTCATTGGTTCCTTGATGTCATTCAGTGTGATTAGCTGCTGTACATTCAAAACAGAGTCAGTGCTAACAGATGTCACTTCCTCTTCTTGCTTTTCTGGCTGGTGAAGTAGCTCAGAGACAGTGCACTGCTCTTCCGCATGTTCCCCTGAAGCACAGGTGGAGCCAGAAAGGTTGCTGTTGGTAACCAAGTGTTCTTCAGATACTGGGATTTCCAACTGGTTTTCCACTTCTGCAGGGCCTGAAAACCCAGGAGCACAGACACTTGGCCTGGCCTCCAGCTGCTCAGTGGTGCCAGAGGGCTGAGTATAGACCTCAGCTGGCTCAGCACTAGACCCAGATATTTGAGAAGACTTCAAACCTTTGTTTGCCTCACTGGTGTTAAGGTCCTGATCACTGTTAATAACCAAAACTGGAGTGGGGAACTCGGCAGGCATTTGTTCAGGGCTCCCATTGCTCTCTTTCGGCCATGGAAAGGAAAGATCCAGTTTCTTTCCTAACCCTAGTTTTAGATCATTTGCCAGTACACTCCCTTTCCCCTCACTACCTCCCTCAAATAGAGTTGACAATTTCTTAAAACTGGACATTAAACCAGTCTCTGACACTCTGGTGCCAGAAGGGGAAGGTGGGGAAAAGAAAGAGCTCAGTGTCTTCCCACGGACAGTAGTGGAGGATGGGAAGTGGAGCTTTGGCCAACTGGTCATGTTGGGGATCTCAAAATGTGGTCTTGGCTGTTCTGTTTCCTGGGGGACTGCAGGTAGATCTTTCTGAGCATCAAGTATCCCACATCTTTCTTTGGACCAAAGCATAGGTTCCTCCTTTAGAGGATGAGAATGATCTTGGGTTTCCAATGTGATGCTCTCACTGACACTTGCCTCATCAAATAGTGTAGTATTGGTTTCTAGTGAATTGGTTGCATGTACTTCTAAGGAGTCTTGGTTTGTGGTGGTAGTCTGAATAGCTGGCTCTGGCTCAATGAGAAGAGGTGGTTGAATTGAAAGAGGAAGCTCTTCCGCAGTACCAGCAGGATCTGGATGCAAGTGTGTTGGCAGTAGAATATGCTCTGCTTCCAATGATGCCTCTGTGTCTGTACCCTGCAACATCCCCATGTCTCCTTCATCACTCAGAGACAATACTCCTTGCCCTGTATCATCCTCTAAGACAGAAGATATAGCAACTGTTTCAAAACCTGGGGGCTCTGAGATATTTTCAAGGATATTATTTTCCTCCATTGTGGTGGTTAGTTTAGAGTCATCTGTCAAGGTATCTGATTCTGACTTTGCACTAACCACAGTCATTCTAGAGTCACTGAGAGTAGAGTCTGAACTGAGTCCTGCAGAGGCAGCTTCTCTATGCAAACTTTCTGGAGATACTGATCCTACAGCATTTCTAGAACAATCATTTTGAAGCCAGGAAGTAGGTAAAGATGATTCTTGTTTATATGTCTCTGGCTTAGGAGTTCTGAAAATTTCAAACAACTCACTTCTGAGAGGCTGAGATGATGCATCAGAAGAAAAAGAGAAAAAGTAGTTTTTCTTTGAAGATTTAGGAGAGGAGAAAAGTCCAGAGAAAGTTTTAGGAGGTTCAGTTAAGCGCCCAGAGAAAGATTTCACCTTGGTCACAAACCCTGAAAGCATTTCTACTTTAGAACCTAACACTGATTTGTCTTCCTCTTTGTTTCCATTTTGGTGGAGGTGCCCTGCACACTGTGGGTCTAGAGAAGCAACAGCTGGCTCCAGGATCTGTGGTGAAACCTCATCAGAGGCCTTCTCTAGTGGCAAGTTCAATAAGTCAGTGGTAAATCTTTCATTTTGGTGTTTATTGCATGCATCTAAATCATTGAGTTTTTCATTGAAATAGTTATGAGAAAAAGTCTTGGCCAATGAGTCACTGGGGAAGACTTTCTGGCTGAAAGTCTCTTCTTTATGGAGAGGTACTTCAAATGTCTCTGGTTCAGTGAAGAATGTTTTAGCCTGTGCCTGAAATTCTGGTGAAGTAGGAACAATGTCTTTTTGTAACTGGTTCATCTGAAAATCTGAAGATGTCCCTAGTGTATTACTTGAACTCAGTTTTCCCCGACTTTTCTCTATACTGAGCTCATCTTCAGGGGAGGTAACTTCAGTGGTGTTACTAACGGAAACATAAGGAGCCATTTGCTGTTCATGAATTATTTCCTGAGCTATATCTCCATGACCACTGGAACCTGCCTTAGTTGTTGTGTCACTAATGTCTACAAAAACACTTGCCTTCTTACAGGGCTGAGCAGTCACTGGAGCAACAGTTGGAAGGTCTTGTGTTCTCTCAGAAGTCTGCTGTTTTTCCTCCAAAAAGGACAAGTTGAACAAACTAAAAGTAGAGCTATTATGAGAGGTTTCCTTCTTGATGCTTGAGCTAGTCGTGGAAAAAAATGAAGGAAGTGTGAATAGTCCTTCTGCTTGAGATTTGTCTCTTGGTAGAGCAGCAGAGGCTGTATTCTCAGGTTTTTCAGATCTAGTCAAGAAAGAAAATATACTCTTTGTGGTTGGCAGCCTTGGTTGGGATGAAGATGTTGTGGCAGTTGAAAAACTCCAGTCTTTGTCAGGAAAATGATCTTGTTCATTTGAATTTCTTCTGCTCAGAACATCAAAAGATTTATTACTCCTTGGTATTTCTGTCACTGCAGACATGCTACTAGTTCCTTTTAAAGAACTTCCCGGAGTCTCTTTAAGACTACTTGAGAAAGATGGATTTGTTGACTGCTGGATTAGGTAGTCTCTGAAGGGTTCCTCTTTTTCATTCAAATTATTACCCTGGATCTCCCTAGTTGATGGTTCTATTAACCCACTGTCATCAATAGTAGTCTGTTTGTTCAGAATTCTAACTCTACTCTTTCCTTTAGAGGAAACTGGTGTAGGAGAAAAATTCTCAATATCCTCACTACTTAGCTGCATAGAATTAGGACTTGATCTGACCTCACCCTCATCAGTCATTGAAGAAACAGATATATTTTCAGTTGTCTGTATGGGAGACATATTGGTTTTAAAGAAATCCCCAAGGGTGCCAAAAAAATTTGAAACACCAGAAGATTCTTTCTTTTCTTGAGATGATGTCTTTCCAGTTTTTTCACTATTCTTTTCCAAGTTTGATGATTCTTCTTTATGTATCTGGGTTTTAAAAAAGTTCAAAAATCCAGATGCCTGTTTTTCATTTGTCATTGTACTTACTGAAGATTCTTCTCGACCCAAGAGTTTCAATGCACTTTTAAATAATGTTCTCTCAGACTCTTTAGAAGATTGTTCCTGAGGAAGCTCATAATTCTTTTGCTCATTCCTACTAAACGGTAGTGCAAGAGCATCTGAAATAGAGTCACCTGTAATGATTTTATCATCTTTTACATCTGATTTAGCTTGAGAAGTAGTTTGGCTTACCTGATGACTGGATTTTAACAAACTTCGTTTTTTCACATGACTGCTTTTATTTAAAGGGAATTCTTGCCTTACATTTTTAGTAAACTCTGGTTGCTGAATATTGGATACTGTCTGTCTCTCTGAATTCTTAAGATGACTTTCTTCCTCCTCTTGGGAGTTACTCCCTAATTGCTTACTCAGGATTAATGACTGAAGGCCATTGTTTGTAAGCTCTGCTAATTTTGACTGCTGATCCATTTTCTTCATGACCAAAGTCTCTAATGATTTATTCTCATCAAAATGCAAAGTACTTCTAACCAAGGCACTCAAAACAGAAAATACTGGAGTTACTTTGTTCACTGATGATGTTTCCTCTGCTTGCTGTGAGCTGTTAGTTGTATTTTCAGGATGAATCACAGAGACATCTTCTTTAGAAGATAGCTGAAGCCAGTGGAAACTGGAAAGGTGAACTGAGGAATCTGTAGTTAAAGGCTGATTCTTTTCTCTTTCTATAATTTGACCTCTATTTAAGACATGATTACTAATAGTTTGGGGCTGACTTCTGAGATCCAGTGCATGCTCAAGGTCTGTAGGAACAGTGGTATGTTCTTTGAAAGATCTAAAATCTCCTTTAAACTTTTGAGAATTATAGCCTGAAAAATCTAATGGTTGATCTCTTTGGCTAAAACTTGACTCTTCAAATGCTTGTGAAAATGTTTCTAAATTTATGTACAATGGTCTCTCACTTCTCGGCAAAGCTACAGATAAATCAAGAGGGTCATCAATCGGTTCTTCTTCAACATACCACAATATTTCATCTTCTTTGTCAAGTACTTTAAAACTATGGGCAGAAATAATGCTGTCATCCCACATAATATCTGACTGATCATTTGTCTGTAAATCACAATTCAGGTACTCTTGATAGGCATAATCAGGTATAAATAAATATACATACTGCCCAGTAGAATCAGTGATGAGAGAATAGATATATTGACCATCATGGAACATATAATACCCATAATTCCCATCCTCTGAGGGCCACCAGACTCCATTTTCAAGACATGACAACCATTCCTGGTACTCATAACCAAAACATGAAAAGACAAAGTTTTCATCCACTCTTAATGATTCTTGACCAACTCTGGAACACGTAGCTTTCTCATAATCTGAAGAATAACTTAAGTCAATGGGCAATTCTTCTAGTGAACTCTTAGTCCCATTAATTGGAAGATAACCAAAATGTCCATATAATGAATTAGCTGCCCACATACCACCTCTTAATAAGTAATCTTCTTTAAATGTTAGCTGGTCATATGATTCATATGGTAACTCACACCAAATGACACTGTTTGGATTTGTTCTCCATTCCAAGATATGTGCGTTTTGATCTTTTTGGCAAAAATTTATTACTGGGTTTTCTGAGTCAGGCCACAAGAAGGCATCTGCTGACGGAAATATATTTTCATTCAACATATGATACACTGGCTGAAGTTTTCTGGAATTTTTAGAGAAATCTTTTATATGAGAGTCCCATTCAAAACAGAAAGCATCGTTCAGGTCTTCTGAGGCCAGATAATGATATGATTTATTTAAAATGTTACTATTTTGTATAGGTGACTTTAACTTATTTGAGCTTTCATGTACTTTTGCCTCAAGAAAATGGCTTGGTGTTGGCCTCTTAGCCAAAGATTTCTCTAAGAGGTCCTGTTCCACACTGCAAACACAGTTAAGACCTATGCCCTCAGAAAAGGGACACTGGTTTTCACTCTGCTGGTTTTTCCATGTAGGAGGACAACAATGATTATCAACCAAACCATCAGATGATGGTATACCTTCTTTAGATAATGATAAAAAGCTTTTTAAGAAGCCAGAAGTTTTATGTTTTTCAACCTGTTTCATCTGGTTCTCAGAAGTCACACATGAAGCAGTAGGGACTTCATCCAAACATAAATGCTTATTTTCATTCAAACATTTCACGTCACCTAAAGACATAAGCTTTGCTTCATCTGGTTTATAATCACTCATACTGCTATTTGATATCAAGTTAAATATTCCAGAGAGTAGTAAGCTTGAGGTACTATTCTTTTGATGGGAGTCATCATTTTTCAAATTTAATTCTTGTTGAGTAGACAAGTTTTCAGAAGATGAAAACCTGTTAAAGAGGCCATAGAGAAGACCTCCTTGTGTTCTTTTTTTGGTGGATATTTTATCTTCAATTTTGTCTTCATTAATGTCATTAGCCAAAGTGGATTTTGAAGTGGTAGAAATAAATTCTTGTGAAGAGTCTGACACTGTTGAAAGTGTCTCTTGTGTAAGATTCTTACATTCTCCTGAAAGATCTGAAGTTATATGTTCTTTGGTTACAATGCTAGGGACAACTATTTCATAATTCTCTACTGCTGTGTGGTCACTTAGATTTAATTCTTCTATAGCCCCCAATTTCTCAAAATCATTTATATTTGGGGCTGAAATAGACTTTATTATATTAAGTTTGGCATCTTCAGGACCGTGTATTTGGTCATTCTTATTAAATTCCTCTATACTGCCAAATTTCTCTAGATTATTATGGATATTTGGAACTGAGCTAGATTTTTCTGAACTAAGCTTGACATCTTCAGCACAGTTTATTTGGTCATTCTTATTAAATTCCTCTGTACTACCCAATTTCTGTAGATTATTATTAATATTTGGAATTGGATTAGATTTTATTGAATTAAGTTTGGCATCTTTATGGCAATCTCTCTGGATCTCTTTATCAGTGGTTGCTTCTGAGCCATGAAAACTCTGGTCATTAACTGTATTATGACTATCAGTGAAAGGAAATTTAAACAAAGGAAAAATGCTTCCTTTCTCTTTTATATCTTGCTGCTTTTCAGAATGACTAACAACTCTGAAAAATGGAATATGCAGTTTTCCACTAAATGAAAAGGAATTTCTATCTTTCTTAGAGTCCCTTTCCCAACCATCTTCCTCCAAGTGATGAATTTTCATAGATTCTGACAATGTAGACTTTGAACAGGTATCAGGAGAAGTGAACAAAAACTGGCTAAATGATTTTCTGAGTGGCTCAAGGAAATCATCATCACCAGTAGCCATGTCCTCCTCTAATGGTTTTGAAGAAGGCTCTTTATTTGCAGCTCTACTCCCAGCTACACAAGGATGTCTTGGAGTATCTTTGGTGCCTGTTTTTGGTTGATCTGGTAAAAGAGACAGATCTACACAGGGTTTTCCTTCCGGCAGATTCTCAATATTTCCTGCCTTACTTGTACAACTACCTAAGTTTGAAGGTTCACTTGCTGGCATTTGGGAATCTGTAGTTTCTCCATCACTACTATTTACAGCAATAATGCTACTGCTGTGATTATCAAGGGTGTCTACCCTTTGATTTGACTCCAAACCATACCCAACAAAGCTTTCCCTCCTCGGTGCCTTCTTCTGGTCATCTTTTTTGGTTTCTTCTTTCTCTGAAAAGATCTTTAATGGATTTAGCATGCTGAAAACAGACTTTATAACTGAACTCTGACTCTGTGGAGCTGAGTCCCTTCTCATAGTTTCTATTGTATCCTGAGAGCGTAAATTCCCAGTCTTACTGTCCACGTGCTCATTTTCAGAGGTTTTCCCATATCTGCCATTATCCTTATCATCAATTGTTTGAGAGAATAATGAAGATTGCATAGAAAAATCCTTCCCCAATACTGACTTGGCACCGGAGCCAGTGTCCAAATTAATTGTCTCTGTTTCGTTAAGAGTTTCTGTTTTCTCTGGAACAAAATTAACCAGCTTTTCCATAGAGGTTGTTAGATGTTTTGTGCCTGAACCCATCTTTTCTGTGAGTGAACTGAATAAAGAACCAACAGCACATTTTACTCCATTCAGCTCAGGGAAAGAGGTAGCCATGTCTTTGTCATTCCTAATAATAGTTAAAGGTGGTATCTGATCCTCAGGCATTTTCTGTTCTGCTTTATCAACAGTACTATCATGGTTATGTATTGCTTTTGTTTTTGAAAGGGAACCAAATCTATTAATTTCTTTTTCCTTCTCTGCTAAATATTCTGACACTGTTTCTACCAAACACTGAAGCTCATCCATCGTATCAATGTAGTCCTCTTTGTGTTCATCAATAGAGGAAGAGGTCATCTCTCCTATGGAACACTCGGATAGACTTCCAACTGTGTTTGTATCACAATTCATCGTTTGTAATGGCAATGCTGGATTTGCCACATAATATTCTTCAGGAAAGTCTCCGACATGATAGACATTGGATGGATGCCTCGTCGGTGACAGTAAACTTTCCTGCTCATCAGAAATGGGAGAACCCAAGAGCTCTTCAGAAGTACTGCTAGTAGAATCTTCAAGAACATCTAATGAAGTAAAATCAATGACACACTGGTTTGAGCCAGATAACTCTTCACATTTCCTTGAACAAGGCAGAACATAATCATCACATTCCAACTTATTAGTCCATGCACCACTTTTCACCACAAATCCACCTTTATAGGAGCACAAAACTGGGTAATTTTGTTTCTTGTTTTCAATGTGGTAATGGGCACAATTTTCAGTATCAGGATATGCACATTTGGAGTTAGACTTAGTGTTATATTGCAATTTTTCACTATCTTCAACACCATATAAGGGTTTATTTTTTCTTCTCTGATCTATTGTATTATATTTTTGGTGATATCTAGAGAATATAGATGTTTCAAACTTATGGTCAAAATTAAGGGCAGTAGAGAATTCTGTTTGTTGGCTCTGGGATGATGTCTGTTTCCACTTGTATTCTGGTTGTTTTTGTTGGCTGTAGTATTTGCTAGTTTTTGAAAATCTTCTAATTTCTTTTACCTCTGCTTCTGTCATGTTACTATTTTCTAGAAAGTCTTGTGATAGTTTTCCTTCTATCTCCTCATACATATCTTTATGCTCTTCATAGTCAACATCAGAGAAAGCTGAAATAATCTTAATTTTGTCATTTTTAGCCTGTGCGCCTTGTCTGATGTAAGAGGTTAAAATTGGAGAAATAGTAAGGCATAGAAAAAAGGAGAGACAGAAAAGGAAGAAATGAGTTAAAGATTAAAAATTCAGTAAGATTAGAATTAGTAAAAATATCAATCTGATCAAGAACCATTCAAACTAAAAAATATGAAAAGGAAATCAATGTATTCTTAATCAATATTTCATGATCGTAGTCAAATAGCTTTTTCCACATCAGAAAAAAAAACAGCTTTAATAACAATTTTTAAATGCTTCACTTGTTACCATTTATTATTACTAACTCTTTGTTGTTGTTGTTAAGTGCCTTGAGTTGGTGTCCAACTCATAACGACCCTATGTACAACACGCAAAACACCATTGTCAGTGCTTCTCTGCTATTCATAGGGTTTTCAATGGTGGATTGCTTTTGGGAGTGGGTTGCTGGGTCATTCTCCTAAGCCTACGGTATCTGGTGTTCCCAGGAGGTTTCCCATCCAAGTACTAAACAGGCCTGACCCTGCTTAGCTTCCAAGATCTGACGGGATCAGATGCCACAGTGCTACAGCTGCAGGCACTAACTTTTTAGGTTTTTTTCTTTTCTCCTCCTCCTCCTCCTCCTCCCCTTCCTTCTTCTTCTTCTTCTTTTTCTTCTTCTTCTTTTTTGTACTGGGGTTTGAACCCAGGGCCTCGTGCTTGCATGCCCTGCAAGTGCTGTACCACTGAGCTGCACCCTCAGCCCATTTTTTTTTAACTTTTTGAGACAGGGTCTCACTAAGTTACACAGACTGCCTCTGGTCTCAAACTTGCAATCCTCCTGCCTCCGCCTAAGAAACAAAAAGTTAATCATGTTCTTATTAATATTTAGAATGTATTTGCAATGCCAAAGTTTAAAAGTGTTAAGTAAACCATAAAAATATATCAAGAGATTTCAAGAAACTTAAATTTGCTGATGCATTTGATTCTAAAAAGAAGCCAAGCTGTTAACTTGTTGAAAGTTATATGTGAGGCTGTATACAACAAGAATATGGCCAAACATATTGCTTTTAAATAGAAAAAATATCCATCCTAAAAATAACTCGTGACTATTAGAAGGATAATCTTGTTACCCTACCAAAATAGCAAATTATTTAAAGTCTTATAATTTGTTGTTTTTGGGAGAAGGGCCTGGAAATCCACTCCCAAGGCAATCCCAAAACAGCCATTGAAAACCCTATGAGGGTCGCTATACCGACTCGATGCCACCTAACAACAACAACAACAACAATGCAGTAGTATGGTGAGGTGGGCAAAAAAAGGAGATCATTCTGTAGTCTGGTGAATTTCAAAAATTAAAAGTATTGGCTAAACTGGAATTTGTTTTTCAAAAAAACTAACCTCCAAACAATTAAATAATTGATTCAATCAAGGACCAACTGATACTAAATATCATTGGGTCAAAAGTTGTTGGCAGAACATGCCATTGATACAAATTTGGGTATTCAGATATTATTAACTAATTACAAATGAGGAAGAGTATCTTTATACTGGAACAATACAGCATGTACCAGAGTTCTTAGCTAAGAGATCAAAGATTACCAATTAAGACAACAAAGTATGTGCTTCCCGAACAAATTCTGAAAGAAACCTAACTCTGTAATGTTTTCACCAAAAATGTTTAACCTGATTCTAAACATGAAGAAATAACCAGATAAAGCCAAAGTAAAAGACATCTGCCCTGAACTCCTCAAAAAATGTGTCTTAAAAGATTAGGTAAAGCCAGGCACAGTGGCTCACACCTGTAATCCCAGAGACTCAGGAGGCAGAGGCAAGAGGATCACAAGGTCAAGACCAGAGGCAGTCTGTGTGATTTAGTGAAACCCTGTCTCAAAATAAAAGGTAAAAAAAAAAAAAGGGCGCGGGTCACAGCTCAGTAGTACAGCACTTGTAAAGCATGCAAGGGCGAGACCCTGGGTTCAACCCCCAAGTACCACCAAAAAAAAAAAAAAAAGAAGAAGAAGATCAGGGAGGAGAAAAGGGAGAGAATTTTGCTAGATTAAATGAGCCTAAGGAAATAGGTAAATAAAATATAATGCTTCATGATTCTTTACTGGATCAAAAAAAGGAAAAAATATACACAGAACATTATTGGGACAACCAGAGAAATTAAACATGTGTATTAGAAAATATCATTGTAACATTAAATTTCTTGAACATGATCATAGCATTAAGGCTATTTAAGAGAAAGTCCTCTTTTTGAGCAGTTACATGCTGAAGTACTTCCTGGTGAAGTAACATGGTAACTTCACCATGAACAAATAACTGCTGCTTACATGTTCAGCAAAATAAAGTATATGTAGGTGAATATACTTTAGGGAAAATGAGTTGAAGTAAATGTGGCAAAATGTTAACACAAGTGATAAATCTCAGCAACAAGAATATGGTTATTGATTATACTATTTCTCCAGATTTTCTTTAAGTTTGAAATACATTTTTAAAACATTGGAGAAGCACAGATGTATTTTCTTTTATACTCACAAACTACATAATAATTGTCTATGGATGGATACATAAAAAACAGCAATGGGAAGGGAATCAAGAGATAAGAAGGGTACGGGATAGAAAAAGACAACAGGTGTGGTTGAGAGAGTCTACTGTATGCTGTATTGTACCATAATCATATAAATATTTTACATATTTAAGAAGAAAATAAATTAAAACAAAGTTATAGAAAAAGTATTGAATCTGCTATGACCAGATCGCCTGCAGCGGTAGCCCTGTGGCATCCGATCCTGTCAGATCTCGGAAGCTAAGCAGGGTCAGGCCTGGTTAGTACCTGGATGGGAGACCGCCTGGGAACACCAGAAGCTGTAGGCTTGGGAGAAGGACCTGGCAACCCCCTCCCCCCAAAAAAATCAATCTGCCATTGAAAACCCCTATGAACAGCAGAGAAGCACTGACAATAGTGTTTCCCCTGTTGTACAGAGGGTCGCTATGAGTCGGATACCGACTCGACGGCACCTAACAACAACAACAACAACATGACCAAATCATATTAGTTTTCTATTCTTTTTTTTTTTCTCTTTTTTTCTTGTTGGTACTTGGGGGTTGAAACCAGGGCCTCACACATACTTTGCAAGTATTCCACTATTGGGCTGCAAGCCCAGCTTAGTTTTTATATTTTTTACTTTGAGACAGGGTCTTACTAAGCTATGCAGGCTGCCTCTGGCTCGAACTTGCAATCATACTGCCTCACCCTCCTAAATCCTGAGATTACAGGCATGCACCACCACACCCAGCTCCATGTTAGTTTTCTTATGATATTCCTAGGAAAATATTTTAATAGGAAGGATTACCTAAACATGTCTGTGACTTCCTTTGTTTTAAGCTTGGTGAAAGGTGTCTCAAAACTACTGAGCCAGACATGGGATGGGGTAGGGTGGAGCACATTTTTTCCAACCACCCACCCCAGCTGGACGTGCCCTCACCAGTTGAGAGTTGGTGATGTGATTATACGGAGAAGTATTCCTGATGGAAATGTATAAATGTAAACGTGTGGAAAAGAGACTCACAATCTACACAAAATTACTGTATCTTGGCCCAGGATACTGCTACACTTCCACTAACACTTCAAGTCAAAGCAACAAAATCCATCTTGTCTGTTGCATGGAACATGAATAGTAGGAAGAGAAAGTACTTTGTACCCAATACCCACCTGAGAGTCCGTCGCTCTGGATATTCGAGGTCATAGCTCTGCACAGAGTGATTGCAAGAGTCCCGGAAGCTGCCCTGAAGCAGCAGGTGCTGTGGCAACCGTAACGGCACAAAGAATTGGTGCACAGAAGCATTGGGCTGGGAAGTCGTGTGGTAAGGAGGTGGGATGCTATTGCTGGTCTCACTGCGATAGTCACTGTCTCGATCATCAACAGCACTATCAGGGTCTTCAAAGGCTGTGGAAAAAAACATCAGTCCAAGTACTCCAACTTTATTCAGTTTTTCAGCCCTTCGAACTTAGCTAGCCGCAAGCCTGGAGCTTGAGAACAAGAGTATGCTGAGGTGCACATGAGCCCAGTGACCTCAAACCCACATGTAGAACTATCTTGATCAATGTCCATAGTCTCTCTCTCTTTAGTAAATGAGATATGACACTTGGTTTCATTTTAGTACTGACTCTTAGAGAAACTCTAAGTTGCATGTTCTCAAGGCAAAATCCTCTGGAATTCTGCTTCTTTAGCTATCATAACTCTAATTAAAATCTGCTTTTAAAGGTCACAAATAGGTTCTGGGCCTTTATACTATTATCAAAGGGGAGAGGGCAAAAGGAGAAAACAGCTTTTCCATAGCTTTGACAAAAATTTTTAATTTAAGATTGGTATGGTGTTTTCAAACTTTAAAATGCATTGGACTGAACCAAAGAAACAGGTTCAACATCAGAAGCTGGTCCTAGAAATCAGGAAGGTCAAAGCCAAGACTTAGAAGTCAAACCTAAGGCTCTAAATGCAGCTTAAAACAGGAGAAGTCATACTGTCTTGCTCCAACATCAGGTTTTTCTAAAAATTCGTGTCAAGCACCTATACCCTGCACTCAAGAGTTCTCATCCTGACATAGGATGAGAGAAGAAAATACACATGCTGCTCATGGGATCTTGCTAAGTTTACCTAACAGCACTGATAAAATTTCATGGAATTATTTGTGCTTTTCAGACTAGTACCTGACTGGCTAGGTTTGTTTGTTTCTTTGTTTTTGTTTTTGATGTTAGCTAAAATAACCACCATTACAAATCAAAACTGCTCAGAAAGGGAGCTCAACATAACTGTGTGTAAGCTACTTTACAGAGAAGCCATCCTGGACTCCATACCCACATGTGTATGATTAACAAGATTCCACGTGTTCTTTCTTGCCAAGTTCCTCTTTGGCTCACACTGAGGAAAAAGAACATTCACCATTCCAAAAGGGTGATACTTACAGCAGACAATGGATTCCTCATATTTGAAATTTTAAAAGATAATGTTGGTAGCTATGTGGGCAGTGGAGGCTGCCTGAAGACCATACAACTCGGCTTAAATTTAAAATCACTCAGGCAAGAGATAAGGATTTGCATCCATGCAGCAGAAATAGAAAATAGCTAATGACCTGGGAGAGGGGAACAGACAGAACTGATAAAACTTAGGGACAAATGGGTGGTGACAGGGAAATGACCTGTTGGCCCCTATGTTAGACAACCTAGTAGAAAATAATTCCACTAAAAGAGACAAGGAGCACAAACATGGGTTTTACACGCTAGAAAGTAGGTTTGAACATTAGATTCCAGACAACATTTGTGAGTACAGCTAGGCCATAGGGGCAAGGTGATGTTAAGGGCATTTCCCATTTTGTGTTTATAGCAACAAGATGAGGCTAAGGGGTAGGGGTAAGAAGGGAATCTGATGAGATTTTTCTGTTGAGTTTATGGCAATATGGAAACATTAAAAAAGGATAGAGCACAATCAAAACTCCAGGACAAAAAAACATCAGCATGAGAAAGAGGTTAGCCTTCAAATGGCCAGGAACAATCAGTATCACTTGCCAGATAAAGCAAGTAATTTGAATAGAGCAAGAGAAGGAAAGATTGAAAATGAAAGCAAACACAGGGATGCAAAGCACTCTGTTTACAAGTAGTCTCCCCCGCCCCAGGTATTTGGGGGTGAATCCAGGGCCTCATACATGGGAGGCAAGTGCTCTACCACTGAGCTGCACTCAAAGCCCCATTTTCATTTTGAGACAGAGGTCTTGCCAAGTTGTACAGGCTGCCTCTACCCTGAACTCACAATCCTCCTGCCTCAATTTCCCAAGTCACTAGGGTTATAGGTGTGCACGACAGCACCCAGCTGCTTATAAGCATTCTGATGACACATTAGGAGAAAGAGATTTTGGAGACACTTGTTTCAGCTAGTGGTGCACTTGACTGAAAACTAGAAAGAAAGGATCAAGAGACAAAACCAATATGTTATTCAGATTTAATTCTTTCTGAACCCGCAGAAGAAGTAAGTCTGAAGAAGTCAGTGTTTGAGTATTCATGCATACAGATAAGGAGGCAGAGGCAACTCAGGAGACAAAACCAGAAGTCTCATCGAATTTTGGCAGGAACAACACTAGCACATAAGCCAAAGAGCCAAGAATGAGTCTCCAAACAGGCCTAAGCACCCCTATGACTAGGAGGCAGACAGGGTAGTTCAGTCAGAGTTAACAGCCCATGATCCAAAGCCAGAAACTACTAGACAGATTCTTACTATCTTGCTGCATCTGCACTGTTGCTCCTAAATGATGGCTTTCCCTTTTTAAAATTAATTAATTATTTAATTAATTTACTTATCTATTTTGGTTAGGCTAAGGGAAGGAATATTCCGTACTTTCCCTAAAGGCTAACATTTCTCTACCCAAGAAATAAAGGGCCCATGGAATAAAAGAATTGTGTTTTAGTGTGTCAGTCACAATCTCTTACTGGCTCCACAATCCATTCCACAATAACATGTCAGCTAGACAGGAAAATGCCTGGCTTTCTAAGAGAAAGAGAAGCCAGCTGACCTGTTTCTGAGGGCAGGTTTGGTTGCCCAGCCTACAAAAGAACTTGTGAGCAAGTTTAAAGGCAAAAGTTGAAAAGCCCTTTGTAAGGTCTATTTGAAAGATGGAAAATTAAAAGGCTGGGAATATTTACTCATTCAAATATTGAGTGCCCACATGTACAAGGCTAAACAACACAGAAGACTCAGAATGTACATCAGTTTAACAGGAGAGAGAAAATACGGATACAAATACTAAAGTGTTAGACAAGGAAGTTACTTCTTGAGAACAGCATAAACCAAGCACAATATGAGTTGAAAGGAAATTAAGTTTCTTTATGGAAAGCTATATGGAGGCAATGGCTTGAAGAAGCATGTGTTTTCAATGACTGGAGGGAGAAAGAATACCTTCTAGAGTCTGTATAAAAGCAATGGCATGATGAAAGTCCCAATGGTGGGAAAGGATATATGTATTTTTTGGGAAACATTTTGTTAGTTCACTTGCATGTGCATGAAAGGACATGGAAGGCAATGATAGAAAATAAACATGGAAAAGTAGTCTGGGGAAAGTAATCTAAGCTGGGGCAAAGATTGGCCTCTAAGTGTACAGAAGGCACTCAAACAAAACTGAATGAAATGCTCAACAATGAGGCTCTTTGGTATATAGTACTCTTGAGTTCAGTCTCTGTCTTTATATCCCAAGTACAGCTAGGACTTTATCAACAAGAAAAGAAAACAGAATTAACATTATTTTCATGACTGTAGTTACTTTTTTCTACATGAAAACCTTCACTTATCGGAGTTCTCTTAGTAGCCTAATAGGAGAAATATTCAAGATTCAAACCACAGATAATACATACTTCGTGAGAAATTCCAGGACACGGCAAAATTTGGCCCCTCCTAGCACCCAGTGAGATCTAATCACTGAGACTCAATGCCTATCCCCTGTCCAATGAACAACAGCCAATAGTATCACCCTAGAGCCATGCTTTTTGCTGGAAAGAACTGCTGCCTCTTCTCCGTGCTCTACAACAAAAGTGGCCTCCAGTCTAGATGAATTGTTCCAAGGAAAGTCAAACCATGTTCTCAGCCTCTTGTATCCTTCACAAAACCAAGTTTTTGGTTAAAATGATACAGACACTTTGCTAGGCTAATAAACTCGAGACAACAATCTATTCTGCATATCTCACAGGTTTTAGTATTATGCAAAGAAAAATCCTAGCCAAATCAGAATGCCCACCAATGACCTAGCCTCTGATTCATCCTAGAATGAGTCTTCTTGTGGTCACTACAGTCCCAGGTGAAAAGACACTACATTAGAGGCTGATGATACTACTTGTCTCTGGGGAATAAAGATCAGGCATTCCTGACAGGATTATGAGTGGGACATTGGTTTGAAATTATCTATCTGTCTATCTATCTATCTGTCTATCAACTATCTATCTATCTATCTGAATATCTGTCAGTGATGGCACTGAATTCAACCTCCCAGCACCACAGATATCTATCTACCTATCTATCTATCTATAATATACTATATTTGTAATATATCCCTATCTCTTACACACACACACACACACACACACACACACACACACACATACGCACACACAGAGAGGGTGGGGAAAGAGAACAACAGGAGGAAGAGAACAATAGAGGGAGGGAGAGAGAGAAGAGAGCGAGAAATAAAGCGAGGGAGAGGGAGAGAAACATCTACATCAAGAAACTGGCCTGAAAGGATATACCATTCTGTAACAGGTAATTCTTTCCTGAGATTTAAGTGGGAGAGGAGAACAGAATTATGTGTTTGTATGCATGAATATCCAGCTTCATGGCTCAGAGGGATTACGTTGAAGGTCAAGATCAAGAAAAGTATAAGAAACTAAAATTCTTACGTACTCTGCTGCTCTCCCCAGCCCAAATAGGTCCAGTGACCTAAGAACACCACAAAGAAGAAGCAAAAGTGTAACAGAGACAATTTTAGCAGGAATCCAAAGATCATTTTTCCATTTACCAATTATTGTACATTTTATCTTACTTAAGACTATCTTGCTTGCAGTCCATGAACTTTACACAACAAAGAATATCTGCCTTCTATCAAACACTAGACAAATCTCCAAAGTATTCTTGCTGTGTGTTCACTAGAGAATACTGTAATAAAAGCCAAAAACTACTGCTTCCATATATTTTTTCCATCATTGTTTTGTTTTGTTTTGTTTTGCAGTAATGAGGAGTTGAACCCAGTTCCTCACACATGCTAGGTAAGTGCTCCACCACTGAGCTGCATCCAGCATCTTTCTTATTTTTATTTCAAGACAAGGTTTCTCTAAGTTGTGCAGGTTGCCTCTGGCCTCGAACTCATAATCCTTCTGATTCAGCCTCCCAAGTCACTGGGATTATAAATATGCATCATGGCATCTGGCTTCCATATTGTTTTAAACCTTCTGGTCTAGGTCTCCTTCAGAGCATCATTATTTTGGAGTTCATATGGCAATTTCTGCCTGAAGCCACACCACTGTGGCATCTGATCCCATCAGACCTTGGAAACTAAGCAGGGTCAAACCTGGTTAGTACTTAGATGAGAGACCACCTGGGAACACCAGGTGCTATAGGCTTGGGAGAAAGACCCAGCACCTAACAACAACAACAATGCCAATTTCTTAGTCAAATTAGAAAAATTCTATCTCATGCCTCTAAGAAATACTTCCTTTACATGTTCACCAATTTGAGCCTGCCACAATATAACCATGAAAAGCACTGATACCATGGGTAAGGGAGTGAGATCTCCCGTCCAAGAGTAATGGTGTCCAATTTTGCTACTCTCTACTGAAAGAAAATTAAAAGGCCAAAAACGGCAACGTCTACATCTTAGAAAAGTTAACCTCTAAATTTCCAATATGTAATAAAATACTTCAACCTGTTGGAATCCAGAGATAGCCACTTTTTCTGAATTATCTATAGCATTTTAATAAAATCCATTAAAACAGAAACTTCGAAGGACAGAAGAAAATTGAAAATACTTTCTATTCATTTTTCAAAGTCAAAAATTAGATATTAGTTACATTTAAATACTTTCCTACCAGGTGCAGTAGTGCATGCCTGTAATCCCAGACACTTGGGAGGCTGAGGCAGGAGAATTGCAAGTTTGAGGCCAGATCAGCCTGTGTAACTTAGAAAGACTCTGTCTCAAAATAAAAAATGTTTTAAAAAATATGTGCTTGGGGAGCAGCCTGGGGTAGAACACTTACAAAGTATATGCGTTGCCCTGGGTCCAACTCCCAAGTACTAACACACACACATACACACACACACACAGACCCCAAACAAAAATCCACTTTCCCCTAACCAAACTGAATTTAAGGCAACTAATTGTTACAAAGAAATCACTAAAAATCAATAGTTAATCCCAGGAAACAAGGAGTAATTCAGCTTCATAGTTAAGAACGAGTTTTAAAGTTCAGTTCTCCTGGTTCTGCCTCTTACAAGCAATCTGATCTTGAAAGTCATTACAGATATTGCCTCATCTGTAACATGAGAATAACTGCATAAGTCTCACGGCATTATGATAAAGATTAGATGAGAAAATGCACATAAAGCATTTAGCACAGTCCCTGGAATATGGCCAGCAACTAGCATTTGTTGTTTTTTTTTTTTCATATTGCCAGATTTTTGCTTGCCTCATAGATTCCTAGTTCCCAGGCCTCCACACTCTAACATTCCTAAATTCTGTTAAGGGATCTTCAATGTCTGATCCAGCATGCCCTTAAAGTTCTGAAGGTGCACCTCCCTTCAAAGTTTTCAGGAAGAAACTGGGTGTGATGGCACATGCCTATAATCCCAGCAGCTCGGGAGGCAGAGGCAAGAGGATTGCAAGTTCAAGACCATAGGCAGTCTGCGTAATTTGGTGAGATTGTCTCAAAAAAATGGGTTGGGGGTGCAGCTCAGTGGTCCAGCACTTGCAAAGCATGCAAGTGCAAGGCCCTAGGTTCAACCCCCAGTACTGCAAAACAACAACAACAACAACAACAAAAAAAAAGTTTTCAGGAAGACTCAAAATTCAGGGAGCATCAGCTGGTTGTACTGACCTGAGCCACACATGTATCCTGGGCATATGGGACTACTAAGCACTCACAGGCGGTTTAATTTGGCTTTACACTGACAACCCATTTTTCTTCCCACGTACTTACCTTCTTCCTGCCCCCTATGTCTCCTCTTCTTACTCTTCAGAGAAGTATCCCTTAGTGTGGCATTTAAAATTTTTAATAATTGATTTAACTTTGTAACCTTGAGGGGGATGGGTAAAAGAAAATTCTCCTAGGCTACAGTACAGTTGCCATAGCAACCACTAGAGGGCAATTACCTTGTTTCTTTTTAAAAGAAAATAGGAGAAAAAAAAAATCGCATAAAACCTCAGAATATGTTTTCAATTTAGATAGCTCCAGGCAAGTGACAAGGCTATTTCTTACCATAACTCTGAACCAAAGAAAGCTCTTCCTGAGGACACTGCCTCATATTTGATCACTCCTCCACACTCCAGTTTCTTCTACATAGAAGGGGCTTAATAAATATCTACTACATCAACAAACTGAATAAATAATTTCGTCCTGTCCTGGCTCCATCCCTAACCCCTGGTGAAAATATTTATCATGCTAACAAGCCAGTTCCCTATTCTCACCACTTCACCAGTAGTAGAAATAGCATCAGTTTAATTAAGCAAGTTTCCTTCCCAACCCCAAAAATTCACTAACGTATCTCACTAGCTAGTATGACCATTACTAAGGATAGTCAGGTTTTGCTAGGCATAAGTACTGAGAAAGAAAAAAGGTAAATGTTCCAAGGAAAACAAAATTCCACATGCAAAAGCAGGTTCCATGAAGTGAAAATAGTTCTGGCACATCTGAACGAAAGGCTGCAGAGTTATAAAGGAAACTGATTACAGGGAGTCTTAAATGATGTTTAATAATTATATAAAGTTAGATATTTGGAATTATCTGGGGGGCAAAACAGAGCTATAAAAGCTTTTAAGAGGAAAGAGACAGGATCAGATTTGCCATTTCAGAAAGAGAACAGTGGTACTGTGTGGTCAATGGTTGTTGGTAGAGAAGAGGGGCTGGTCAGGAGGCGCTTGCACATGTACGTCAATAGCCTGAATTATCTGTGGCAGAGAGGTTGGGGAGAAGTAGATAGAATCACAAGATATTCTGGAATTAAAATCAAATAGGGCTTGATGAGTACTTGAATGAGTTTGTGTTTTTAGCATGAGCTACTACATGGTTATAACATTCACTGAGAAGAATAATGCAATACAGGAGCCAATTTAAAGGAGATGATCAACTTAGGACTAGGTATATTGACTCTGCAGTATCTATGGGGGTGGGGTTTAGCTCAGTTGGTAGAGTGTGGTTCTGTACTCTGAGCACACAGGTTTGATCCCCAGCACTACAAAAACGGGAGAGGGACGTAGCAATCCATTCCCAAAGCAATCCCAAAGCAATCAGTCATTGAAAACCCTATGAGGGTCACTATGAGTTGGACCTGACTTTTGACAGCACCTAACAACATACAAATGGAACATCTCAAATGAATGTGCCCCATAGACAGCTGGGCATGTGAGTGCCATGTTTAGGAAAGATATATGGAGAAGACTTGGAGGTTTTCAGAATATAAACTGCCATGAGGGCATAGAATTCTCAGCTTTGTTCCTTTGCTGTATTCTCACAGCGTTTAGATAATACCTAGCAAAACGTAGAAGCTCAAGAAATATTTATAAATGGATGAATAAAAATAAAAATGCAGGTAAGTAAGAACACTGAAGCAGAGTCCAGTTTAAGAGAGGAAAAGATATTGCCAAGTGTGGTGGTGTATGCCTATAATCCCAGCACTCAGGAGGCTGAGGACGGAGGATCACAAGTTCCAGCCTAGACTGGGTTACAGCAATATCCTGTCCAAAAACAAAACAAAACAGACAAAAAAAAAAAAAAAAAACCAAAACCAAACCCTAAGGAACAACCACATTTACAACAAGAAGGAAGAGGTAGAAAGGAAGAGAACTAGAGGACTTCAATGACAACCACAACACAAATAATTGGTGAGGCTACAGAGCAACCAGAATTCTCATACATTGCTGGCAAGAATGCAATGTGATGGAACATTCTGAGAAGCAGTCATGGTATTTTTTTATAAAGTCATACACATACCACACAACCTAGAAATCCCCTTGCTACATATTCACCCAAGAGAAAGAAAAACATGTTTAAAAAAACTATGCATATATGTTTATAGTTGCTTCTTTTAGTGAACCTAAAAACTGGAAAAACAAATGTCCTTCAACTGATGAATGAATACACAAACTGTGATACATTTACAGAGTAAAGTACTAATCAAGAATAAAAAGGGATGAACAACTGAGACATGTACATGTATCTTAAAAGCATTATAAGTAAAAGAAGCTAGACTCAAAAAGCTATGTACTATATGATTTCATTTATATGACATTCTGAAAAAGACAATACTGTAGGACAGAAAACAGACTAGTAATTGCTATGGCTAGAGGTAGGAGAGGTTGACTACAGGTATAAAGAACTTTTAGGGACAAGAGGACTGCTCTATATCTTAACTATGAATGTGGTTACAAAACTGTTTACACTTGACAAGATTCATAAGACTATAAAATAAAGGGAGAAATTTACTGTACATAAATTACACATTAATATGTCTGTCTTTAAAACAAACAAACAAACAAAAAAAAAAAAAAACAGGGTAGAGGAAGAAGAGTCCATAAAGGAACCTACAGACAAGTCAGACAGGAAGAATGTGGTATTACTGATCAGGGAATATGAAGTTTCAAGGAGGAAGAGGTCAAGAGGTATTAAGTGCTATGGGATAATCAAATAAAACTGGAAAGGTCTACTGGATTTAGAAACAAAGAGGTTATAATACCTTTTGTTTTCAACATATAATTGCATTTATTGGGAGCCTACAAAGTACCCATTGCATAAAATAAATTTTATGGGCATAAATGAAAAATACATCCCATTACATATAACTCCAAAGTGACACAGGGATTAGTAGAAGCACATGCCGCACATCTAGTATGTGTATGACACATGTACAACAGACAACATGGCACAAGAGAAGCATCAAGGTAAGATGCCAGGCAGAACATGGGCCCATCCCTTATCACACACTTTCTCTCTGCCTCCTCTGAAATTAATACACATTTTTTCTGTATGTCTGTGTCTAGTTCTGTTTTGCAATACATTTATAGATTGTCCAGTTCATGCTCCTCACTGCAATGACTCAGAGTTTTCTTTGGAGAAGCAATAATCTTAGGGCTAAGAATGCTGGTTTGGAGGCCAGCTGAGTTCAAATGCCAGCTCTCTCACAAAGGAGTTATGATTTTAAACACATTGTTTAACTTCTGTCAGTCACCTGAACAACCACACATGCCACACCATTTGGGAAGGACTCACTCAGCCACTGTCCAGCATGTAAGTGGCAGGGTGTGGGACTAAGGTGCCATGGCAAGGCAAGGTTGCCCCCTGCTGGTCACAGAATATAGGAGGCCTGAGGCATACTTGGTTTTTCCCCACTGGGCCTCAACTTCAGCTCCTCTTCTATCCCTTACTTTTCCTCCTCTATCAACACCCTATCGGGCTGGGATTTAGCTCAGTTGGTAGAGCGCTGCGCTGCAGTCTCTGAGGTCCCAAGTTCAATTCCCAGCACCACAAAAATGGGAAAAGGACCTGGCAATCCACTCCCAAGGCAATCCCGAAACAGTCCAACTATGAGTTGGATACCGACTCAACCACTCAACGGCAACTAACAACAACAACAACAACAACATCAACACCCCATTCCCAGCTCAGAGACAATGTGGAGAAAATTGTTTATTCTACTTCAACTGTGAGAAGCCCATGGTTTGGGTAACAAGAGGAGATCACCACCATTGGGGACATGGAATGGGCCATTAAGCCTGAAGATAAAATTCCATACTTTCAACATGCACATTCAATTCCAGACACCACTACACTAGATGCTCAGTATATGGTGATTCTCTGCTCTTCTCAGTCCTAAGTTAGGGTGGGTAGAGAGACTTTTATGCCTGAATTCAAGGGTATCCTGCTTTCCCCACCTCTCTTCTCTATCCAAGACCTTCAAAGCCTGTGTCATAGCTAGAAATGCTATGGATTCTGAAGACAGCACTTGGATTTTTTTTCTTTAGTCCACCTAGCATAAATCCTGATACATGTATAGATTCAAAGAGCCTCTCATTAACTCTGACACCCTCTAGGGATTTTTTTAAAAAACTTTTTTATTAGTTTGTTAGTTTTATTAGTTTGTAGGGTACAATCTAGTGAGTTTCATTATATTTCTATATATCTATATCATTGTACATTGTACATGTTGACCTCCTCCATTGCTCCCTTATGACCCCTCTCCCCAACTCTGATCCCCTTCCTTACCACCAATGGTCCCCTTTTCCTTGCATATCTTGTGTGTGTGTGTGTGTGTGTGTGTGTGTGTGTATCTCCAGATTTTGCCTTTGAGAGCAAAACATGATATGTTTCCCCCATTACCCTCTCTTATTGCTCTCTTGTATATGAGAAAATGTGATATTTGTCTACATCTGGCTTCTTTCACTTAAAATGATGACCTCTAGCTGCATCCATTTTCCAACAAACATCATAATTTCATCCTTCTTTATGGCTGCATAAAACTCCACAGTGTATATAAACCACATTTTCCTTATCCATTCATCTGTTGATGGAGATGTAGGTTAATTCTGTATCTTGCCTATTGTGAATAGTGCTGCAATAAATACGGATGAACAGGTATTGCTACGGTATGCTGACTTATATTCCTTTGGATATATACTCAAAAGTGGTATAGCTGAGTCATACAGTAGTTCTATTTTTAGTCTGAGGAATCTTCACACTGATTTCCATAGTGGCTGCACCAACCTCCACCCCCACCAGCAGTGTATAAAGGTTACTTTTTCCTGTGTTTTCTTGATGTTAGCCATTTTGAGTAGAGTAAGATGGTATCTCAATGTAGTTTTGATATGCATTTCCCTGATGGCCAAGGATGTTGAACATTTTTACATGTTTATTGGTCATTTCTATTTCTTCTTTTCTGTTCATTCTGTTCATCACTATCTGTTCATTTGTCCATCTTTTTATTGGATAGTTAGCTTTTTTGGTGTTTAATTTTCTTAACTCTTTATACATTCTAGATATTAGTCCCATCTGATGTATAGCTGGTAAAGATTTTCTCCCATTCTGTATGCTGCCCCTTCACTCTGCTAATTGTCTCCTTTGCTGTGTAAAAGCTTTTTAATTTCATGCAATCCCATTTGTCAATTCTTGTTGTTTCCTGCATTATTGGGGTGTTTTTCAGAAAGGACCCAGTGCCTATGTCTTACAGTGTCTTCTCCATGTTTTCCTCTAGCAGTTTCAAAGTTTCAGGTCTTACATTAATGTCTTTGATTCATTTTGAACTGATTTTTGTACCAGGCGAGAGAGAGAGGGATCGAGTTTCAGTCATCTACATGAGGATGTCCAGTTCTCCCAGCACCATTTGTTGAAGAGGCTGTCTTTCCTCCAACTTATATTTTTGGCACCTTTGTCAAACATCAAGTGGCTGTAGCTGCATGAGTTTATTTCTGGATTTTTTATTCTGTTCCATTGGTCTACATGTGTATTTTTGTGCCAGTACCATGCAGTTTTTGTTTCTATGGCTCTGTAGTATAATTTGAAATCAGGCTGTGGTACCCCCTGCACTACTCTTTCTGCTCAGGGTTGTTTTGGTAATTTGGGGGTTTTTGTGCTTGCATATGAATTTTGGGATTTTTTTCTCTATTTCTGTGAAGAATGCTATTGGAATTTTGATGGGGATTGCGTTGAATGTGTAGATTGCTTTTGGTAATATAGCTGTTTTCACAATACTAATTTTTCTAATCCATGAGCACAGATCTTTCCATTTTCTAATGTCTTCTTCAATTTCTTTCTTCAGTGTTTTAAAGTTTCTATTGCAGTGAATTTTTTTTAAGCTACTATGAATAGGATTGTTCCCCTGATTTCTTCCTCAAAGCTGGTTGTTACTGGTATATAGAAAAGCTACTGATTTTTGTATGTTGATTTTGTGTCCTGATACTTTCTGAAACCATGTATTGGCTCTAAAAGTTTTCTGGTGGAATCTTTAGGGTCTTTTAAATTTAGAATCATATCATTTGCAAGTAGGAATAATTTGACTTCTTCATTTCTTATTTGGATCCCTTTTTTAAAATTTATGTTTCTTACTGCTATGGTTAAGAGTTAATTACTATATTGAGTAACAGTGGAGAGAATGGATATTCTTGTCTTGTTCCTGATTTTATAGGAAATGCTTTCAGTTTTTCCCCACTTAGTATGATGTTGGCTGTAGGTTTTTTCATACATTGCCTTTATTATGTTGAAGTCTGTTCTTTCTATTCCTACTTTCTTCAGGGCTTTCATCATAAGGGATGCTGAACTTTATCAAAGACCTATTCTGCATCTAAGAGATGATCATGTGATTTCTGAGTCTATTGACTTGAGTACGTTGAACCACCCTTGCATCACTGGAATGAAACCAATTTGATCACAGTGTATGATCCTTTTAATGTGCTGTTGAGGTCAATTTGCAAGTATTTTGTTAAGGATTTTTGCATCAATGCTCATCAGGGAAATTAGTCTGCAGTTTTCCTTTTTTGTCATGTCCTTATCTGGTTTTGGTTTCAGGGTAATACTGGTATCAAATAATTAGTTTGGTAGTGTTCTTATAATTTATGTTTTATGGAATAGTTTTTGGAAAATTGACATTAATTCTTCTTTTAAGGTTTCATAGAATTCAGCATTCAATCCACCTAGCCCTGCGTTTTTCTTTGTTGGAAGACTATTATTGCTTCAATCTTGCTGTTCATTATATATGTTTAGATTGTTTATATCCTCTTGATTTAATCTGGTAGGTCATATATGTCTAGGAATTTATGCATTTCATCTAGGTTTTCAAGTTTTTTGGAATATAAGTTTTCAAAGTATTCTCTAATGACTGTATAGATTTCATTGTTTTCTGTTTTAATGTCCCCTTCTTAACCTCTAATTTTATTGAGTCTTCTCTTTTGGTTAGTTTGGCTAAGTGTTTGTCCATCTTGTTTATCTTTTCAAATAACCAACTCTTTATTTCATCAATTCTTTCCAGTGTTCTTTTAGTCTCCATATCATTAATTTCTGTCCTGACCTTAATTATTCTTTCTGTCTGCTCATTTTGGGTTTTGTTTGTTCTTGTTTTTCTAAGATCTTGAGGAGCACCATCAAGTTATTTGAGTCCTCTATGATTCTTTAATGTAGGTATTCATAGATATAAACCTCCCTCTTACAACTACCTTTGCTATAACCCAAACATTCTGGTAGGTTGTATTTTCATTTTCCTTTGATTCAAAGAATGTTTTAATTTCCTCCCTGATTTCTTCAAGGACCCACTGACCATTTAAGAATGTATTGTTCAGCCAGGTGCTCTGAAGCACATCTGTAATCTCAGTAAGTTGGATGGGAGCCAGGAGGATTGTAAATTCAAGGCCAGAAGCAGTCTGCATAACTTAGCATGATCAAAAATTAAAAACAGGCCAAAGGTGCAGCCCAGTAGCTTCAATTTGTCTGTATTTTTTGACTTGAGGTCTAGCACAGTAGCACATGCCTATAATCCCAGTGACTTGGGAGGCAGGGTCAGGAACATTGCAAGTTTGATGCCAGAGGCAGCCTGCATAACTTAGCATGACCCTGTCTCAAAATAAAAAGTAAGAAAATTGGCTGGGGGTGTGGCTGAGTGGTTAAGCACATGCAGAAGCATGTGTGAGGCCCTACATTCAACTCACAAGTACTGGGGGGGGGACTTGATTTATGGCCTAAGATGTGATCTATTTTAGAGAAAGTTCCATGGGCTGCTAAGAACATGTTTTCTGACTGTTTTGGGTGGAACATTGTGTAGATGTCTATTAGATCCATTTGACGTATTGTTCTGTTTAACTCTGAAATTTGTTGATTTTTTTGGGGGGCGGGGGTCTGGATGTTCCACAGATGAGAATAGGGCATTGAAGTCACCCACTATTACTGTATCTGGACCTATCTGTCCCTTTATGTCTAGTAGTGTTTGTTTTATGAAATTGGATGCGCTAATATTTGGTGCACATTGTTTTTGTTAGGTGCCGTCGAGTCGGTGCCCAACTCATAGTGACCCTATGTAAAACAGGCAAAACACTATTGTCAGTGCTTCTTCGCTATTCATAGAGTTGTTGATGGCTGATTGTTTTTTAGGAGTGGGTTGCTGGGTCCTTCTCCCAAGCCTATAGCACCTGGTGTTCCCAGGTGATCTCCCATCCAATTACTAACTAGGTCCAACCCTGCTTAGCTTCCGAGATCTGACAGAATTGGATGCTACAGTGGTATGGTGTAAGTGTTTGGTATATATATATTTACAAAAGTTGTATCCTTGATAGATTTTTCCCTTTATTAATATGTAGTGACCTTCTTTATCTCTTCTGACCAATTTTAGCTTGAAATCTGCTTTGTCTGATATAAGGATGGCCACTTCTACTTTTTTTTTTTTTTTTTGGCTTCATCAATTTCCATCATTTCACTTTCAGCTGTGAAAGTCCCTGCCAGTGAGATGTGTGCCTTGCAGACTACAAATTTTTGGATCTTGATTTTTAACCCAATTGGCTAATCTATGTCTTTTAGTTGGAGACTTAAGGCCATTTATATTTAGAACTATTATCGAGAGGGATTAGCTGATTCTTGTAATTGTGTTGGGTTTTTCATATTTTGTTCATAGTATTTGTTATTTTCTACCTTCCTTATTCATATTTGGGGTTTGCTGGAATTTTTTAGCTAGACATGGTTGATTCTTTCTCAGTGGCTTCTTTCTGTGTCCTCTAATATTGGAATTTGTTAAGCGGAGGTAGTGGTCAGTTGAAGTTGGTGTCTCTTATCTGACCTTAGCTCAGGGTTACCAATCACTGCAGTTCCCCTCAAGAGATGGGGTTGTCTATTTTCCCTAGGGGTGGAGCTACCATGTACCTTGCCCGAACTTCCTGCTTCCTTAACTTCTCAGCCCACTGACATCCACCTTCCCTTTCTCTGTAATTGCCTGCTGCAGATATATCCCACCTTGGGGTTGTGGCAGGTTATCCCCAGGCTCCCTGACCTGTGATTGTTCCCTGTTTTCAGACTTGGGAGTAGCTCAGTCTCATACAGTAGGTTCCCTCTCAAGATGGCACCTGGTCACAACCCTCCAAGATATGGAGGGTGGCAAAATGGATCTCTTCTCCAATGCTGACCCCCACCAGGCAAGAAGAGCCACTGTCTCACCAAATCCCCTGAATGGATCCAAGGGCTTCAAGAACTGTGGACTTGTCCTGTGGGACTGTCAGTCTGCTTACCAGGGTCACCTGGCTTACCTTTTAGGTGATGCGTCTGGTTCCCGTCCCCTACCTGGAGACATGCCCTGCTTACTCCCTCTCATTGCACAGTCTCTCCCTTCTCTGCACTCTGACACCATTGAATAACCTATTTTGTGATTTCTGTGCTTTTTCAGTCTTTCTCTTTTTGGAACAGAGTCTATTCTTTCCCATCCTGACTCCTTTGTTTCACTGTATCACACCGAGGCTGTCTCTAATCTGCACCTTGTACCAGAAGTACTAGTAACTTTAATGAGGGAAATTTCAATGAGTAAAAGCTAGAGTATAGACTTTTCAAAAACATATAGAAGCACATGCAAAAGAGGAAGAATACATCAAGAGTCCACAATTGATAAAGTAAATGTCAAATGTGAGCAGAGCAGAGAGAGTACTATCTATCACAGGATGCTAAAGAGGAAACAAACAGGAAAAAGACAATGGCCTACGACCACTACTGGGACTACACCCAAAGGGAACAAGTCATCATACCACAGAGACATCTGCATCTCCACATTCAATGCAGCACTCTTCACAATAGCAAGGATATGGAATCAACCAAGGTACCCATTAAGAGAAGAATGGGTAAAAAAGTTATGGTACATATACACAATGGAATACTACTCAGTAATTTAAAAAAATGAAATAATGTCATTTGCAGCAAAATGGAGGGAACTGGAGAACATCATCTTAAGCAAACAAACACAAGCCCAAAAAGAGAAATACCATATGTTTTCACTCATATATGGGTGCTGAATCATACTTAAAGGAATGAAAAAATCCTATACATAAATTGAAATATAAAAAATACAGTTAAACTTAGCATAGAAGGGACAACTTAAGGCATGGAAAGAAGGAGGGAGGGATCTAGCAAACAGAAGAGAAGATTGGAGAAAATGGGATAGGGAGGAGGGTCAATGAGGAGGGATGAAGGAGGAGACCTCAATCTCAATGTAAACTACACAACTTCATAAGTGTGTTGGAAAAATTGGGGAAGATAACCCAAATAAGTATCAGAGTTTAACTACATCCTAAACATAAGGTTCCATAAACTTTGTGGGTCAATGAAAGTGTTTCTAGAAGTGATGTAAAGGATGCATAATGGTGCAGGGCGTGGTGGCGCATGCCTATAATCCCAGAGACTAGGGAGGCAGAGGCAGGAGAATTGTAAGTTTGAGACCAAAGGCAGTCTGTATAATTTAGCGAGATCCTGTTTCAAAAAGTAAAAAAATGGGCTGGGGGTGCAGCTTGTGGTACAGCACTTGCACAGCATGCAAGCGCAAGGCCCTGGGTTCAAACCCCAGTACCGCCCCCCCAAAAAAAGGACGCATAATAGAAAAAGCCATTGTTGTACTACTCTGTACCCCATCATCACTTACTAATAAAAGGGAAAAAAAAATAAGTTCATTTTAACAGAGATAAATACATTTAAAATAGGATGTACTTAGTATTCACAGCTTAAAATGAGAGAATTTTAGGGCAGGTTGGTATGGTCAGAAAAAATTTTGTGACATGTCCTCTTGTTAGAAATTATGTGTTTATTTTTTTCTAATGCTTAAAATGCACGTACAATATGAATGTAAATAAAAGATCTTGGGGGAAGTAAAAAAAAAAAAAGACAATGGCCAAGTGTGCTACAGAAAAAATAAAATAAAACCTAATTTAAGTACCCTAACAGCTTATTTGAGCCTGCAGCTGTAGCCCTGTGGCATCCGATCCCATCAGATCTCGGAAGCTAAGCAGGGCTGGGCCTGGTTAGTACCTGGATGGGAGACCACCTGGGAACACCAGAAACTGTAGGCTTGGGAGAAGGACCTGGCAACCCCCTCCCAAAAATCAATCTGCCATTGAAAACCCTATGAACAGCAGAGAAGCACTGACAATAGTGTTTCCCCTGTTGTACAGAGGGTTGCTATGAGTCGGATACCGACTCGATGGCACCTAACAACAACAACAACACCAACAACAACAGCTTATTTAAAAACCAGCAACACTCTCAAATTAGGCATTCACAAGACATTAAATTAATGTCAAAATGACAATATTAATGAGGATGTTAATATTTTCCACTTCTTTAGATCTCAAAACTCTCCTGCTCACATATTTAACAGATGAATAGTCAACTGCCCTCTAGCTCAGTGGCACTGTAACTAAGAGCCAAACAGTCTTGAAAACTAGCCACCCTGTAAGAGATAGGAAAAACCAAAGTGTCTTTGCTACTTTTACACTGGACACAAAGAACATTTCAATAGTCAAACCATGGGATTCTTTCCCCTACATACCAAGCAAATCTCCAGCAGACACTAAATGTGTATCCAACCATTTGATTCAGTTCTGAAACTATCTACCTGGAGATAGTATTGGATCACACAGGTGAAGGGCTCAGCTCCACAAGATTTCTCCCCATCTCAGATCTCAGATGCCAATCACAAGTCCTAGGTTGTGATGCGTACTTACAACCAATTGGCTGTAAACTGGTATTCTCATGATCCCCTCCTCAGGTTTAATTATGTGACAGGATGATTCATAGAAATCAAGGAAACACTTTACTTATTATGCCTATTTATTATAAAGAATATTACAAAATATACAGATAAATAGCCAGATGAAGAGATCCCTAAGATGAAGTCTAGAAGGACCTTGAGTGTAGAAGCTTCTGTCTTCCTCCCAGCATGTGGGTATTTTTACCAACCCAGAGATTCTCCAAATTCCACAGTTCAAGAATTTTTATGGAAGTTCCATCATGTAGGTATCTCTAGAGCTCATCTCTTCCTTGAAGGATGGTAGGGATAAAAGTTCTAAGTTTCAAAGCTGGGTGTGGTGGCACACGCCTATAATCCAAGTGGCTCAGGAGGCGGGGGCAGGAGGATCGCAAGTTCAAGACCAGAGGCAGTCTGCAAAATTTAACGAGACCTTGTCTCAAAAAAGGTAAAAAAAATGGCTGTGGGTGCAGCTCAGTGGTCCAGCACTTGCAAAGCATGACACATGAGGCCCTGGGTTCAATCCCCAGTACCAAAAAAAAAAAAAAAAAAAAGTTCTAGGTTTCTACTCATGGGTTTGTGTATCTGATGACCAGCCTCTATCCTTCACCCCACCAAGAGGCATCTCCTTAGAACAAAAGACATTCCTAACGCTCAGGAAATTCCAAGGGCTTGGATCAGGAACCAGGGACAAAGACTATATATATATATATATATATATATATATACACACACACACATATATACACATATATATAATTATATTACAATTATATAATTAAATATAATTAATATATTGATAATATATTAATATATTATATATATATATTTCTTACAAATCATAGTATTGTAAGCCCCCAGTGGTTGTGTTTACAATGTTATGAGCTGTCTACAGATATGGGAGCATAACAAGTGTATCTCAAGTCCAAACCACTGAGCTCTCTGTGAAACCAGAAACTGCAGGACCATTCCTATAGGTTTCCTTTACATCATCTCCCATGTCCAGTCTGTCATCAAGCTCAGTAGTTAATTCTGCTGAAGTGTCCATCCTATTATGCCTTCCTCAAGGATCTTACTTATAAAAAATCTCCTTATGAAAAAATGTATTACCTTTGCCTGAATTATTACAGATTTTTGGATAGATTTAGGACCTTCTTTTATGTGTGTTTGGTACTGAGGGTTGAACCCAGGGCCTCACGTTTGCATGCTTTGCAAATGCTGGACCACTGAGCTGCTGCCACCAGCCATTTTTTTTTACTTTTTTTGAGACAGGGTCTCTCTAAATTATACAGACTGCCTCTGGTCTCAAACTTGCAATCCTCCTGCCTCCGCCTCCCAAGACACTGGGATTACAGGCGTGCGCCACCATGCCCAGCTTGGATTTAGGACCTTCTAATCTCTGTCCCATCCAATCTACTCAGAGGGAAACTAGACTAATTTTTCTCCATGCAGCTTCTAATTACATCACTGCCCTTTCAATAATTTATAAGAGTACATGTAGAGTATTTCTCTCCCTGACTTTCCAAATCAAATATCACACTTCACTGGTAAACAGTCCCCCAAAACAAAGCTTTAGTTATGGGAGACAGGTATTGTCACAGTTCCTGTGCTTGCCAGACTCAGGAGATGGCGAGAGGAATAGCCTCATTTTCCCTATGTGTTTCCCCATCTCTGAACCTAGAGCAGCATTCTCTTCTACTCTTTTGTGGTGCAAAAGAAATGGTTATAGTTTTGCAATCAAACAAACTTGATTTAAAGCCATCACTTACTAGATATGTCACTTCAGATTGATACCATACCTATATTTCTGTTTCTTATCTATACAAAGTGAGGGTTAATACTATTTACTTCTTGAGGTCGTATAAGTACTAAAAATTATGTACTCAGCATTTAAGTACTATGTGCTAGACATAGGAATTGAATTGTGATAAATGTTCCCTATTCTCCTTTGTATGGGCTGGGATTTAGCTCAGTTGGTAGAGCACTGCTCTGCAGTCTCTGAGGTCCTGAGTTTGATTCCCAGCATCGCAAAATAGGAGAAGGATGTGGCAACCCACTCCCAAGGCAATCCTGAAACAGTCAGCCATTGAAAACCCTATGAGGGTTACTATGAGTCAGACTCGACTCGACAGCACCTAACAACAATTCTCCTTTGTATAATTGGTATCCTCCTCAAGTTCCACTTAAATAATTTTTTTTAAGCCATGTAGGAGAAAAATCTGTAAGATGTTGAAAGGATGTTATTCCTTTTTTTTTTCCTTTCCCTTTATTGGTAAATGTTGAGGTACAGAGTAATACAATGGCATTGGCTTTTTCCATTATGCAACTATTACATCACTTTTGGTTATACTTTTACCAACTTACAAGGTTTATAGAACCTTTTGACTAATATGTAGTAAAACTTATATGCATATTTGGGTTATGTTCCCTTATTTTTCCCCTGTACTCATGAAGCTACATGATTTATACTGAGATTATCCTCTCCCCCTTTATCACTCTATACTGATTCTCCTCCCTATCCCATCTCCCACAATCTTCATTTCCCCCTGCTAGTTCCCTCCCTTTCTTTCCACTCCTTAAATTGTCCCTTCTTTGCTAAGTTTAATTGTGCATTTTTTATATATCAACTTATGTATAGGACTTTTTCTTCCTTTAAGATTCGGCTCCCACATGAGTGAGAATATATAGTATTTCTCTTTTTGAGCTTGTGTTCCTTGGCGTAAGATGATATTCTCCTATTCCATCCATTTTGCTGCAAATGACATTATTTCATTTTTTATTGCTGAGTAATAGTCCATTGTGTATATGTACCATAGTTTTTTTTAATTCATTCTTCTGTTAGTGGGCACATTCTTCTGTTAACAGTCAGTTCTCTGAGGTATTTCTATATTGATTTCCAAAGTGGTTGAACCAATTTACAGTCCCACCAACAGTGAAGAGGGTTCCTTTTTCTCCACATCCTCACCAGCATTTGTTATTATTTGTTTCATTGATCTTGGCCATTTTTATTGGAGTTAGGTAGAATCTCAGGGTTGTTTTGATTTCCATTTCACTAATGGCTAAGGATATTGAGGATTTTTTCATGTGCTCCTTAGCCTTACAAATTTCTTCATTTGAGAACTCTCTGTTCCTTTTCTTTGCCCACTTGTGTATTGGGCTATTTGTTGCCTTTGGATTTGCTTTCTTGAGTTCTTTGTAAATTCTAGAAATGAGTGCTCTGTCAGATGTGTAGGATGCAAAGATTTTATCCCATTCAGTAGGCTCATCCTTAACTCTGTTGTTGTTTCTTTTGCTGTACAGAAGCTTTTTAATTTCACGTAATCCCATTTGTCAATTCTTGGTGCGATTTCCTGAGCAACTGGAATCTTATTAAGGAAATGCTTTCCTAGGCCTATGTGCTGGAGTATGGTTGCTATCTTCTCTTCTAGTAATTTTAAGGTTTCTGGTTTTATGTTGAGGTCTTTTATCCATTTCGAGTTGACTCTCATTCAGATTGAGAGGTACAGGTCTGCTTTCATTTTTCTGCAGGTGGAAATCCAGGTTTCCCAGCACCATCTGTTGAAGAGGCTATCTTTTCTCCAATTTGTGTCCTTAGCCCTCTTGTCAAAGATCAGGTGGCTATAGCTGTGTGGGTATATCTCTGTATCTTCAATTATGTTCCACTGGTCCGCAGGCCAATTGTTGTGCCAGTACCAAGCCATTTTTGCTACTATTGCCCTGTTGTTGTTGTTAGGTGCCATTGAGTTGGTATCCGACACATAGCGACCCTCATAGGGTTTTCAATGGCTGTTTCAGGACTGCCTTGGGAGTGGATTGCCAGGCCCTTCTCCCATTTTTGTGGTGCTGGGAATTGAACTCAGGACCTCAGAGACTACAGCGCAGCGCTCTACCCACTGAGCTAAATCCCAGCCCACTATAGCCCTGTAGTATAGTTTAAAGTCGGGAATTGTGGTCCTGTCTGCATTGATTTTGCAGCCACTTAAACAATTCTTAAAGAATGCTCATGAAGCTGGGTGCAGTGGCTTACACCTGTAATCCCAGCAACTTGGGAGGTAGAGATAGGAGGATCATAAGTTTAAGGCTAGAGGCAGCCTATGTAACTTATCAAGACCATGTCTCAAGATAAAAAATTTTAAAAGGACTGGAGGTATACCTCAGTGGTAGAGTGCTTACAAAGCATGCATGAGGCCCTGGGTCCAACCCCCAAGTATCGGGGGGAAAAAAAAAAAAAGAATGCTCAATGAAGCTCAGTGTGATGGTTCAAGCCTATAATCCCAACAACTGGTGAGGCAGAAGCAGGAGGATCAAAAGTTTGAGGCCAGAGGCAGCCTGCATAACTTAGAAAGAGCCTGACTCAAAACACAAAGATTTTTAAAAATGGGATGGGGATGTGGCTCAAGGGTACAGCCCTTACAAGAAGCATGTGTGAGGCCCTGAGTTCAACACCTCAGGACTGAAAAAAAAGAATGTTCAATGACTCTAGTACAGTGTTTATATTTTTAGCAATCAAATTGAAACCATCTGGCTATTTCTTTAGAAGTTATACATATACCCACTTATATTATGCAGCCATTACAGTCCTAGGTTTTTAACAAAGAGAAATGAAAACATGATTGTGTAAATGTTCATATTACTCATAACTGGACATATTTATCAAAGAGTAAATGGATAAAATGTGATATACCCATATAACAGACAACTACTCAGCAATAAAAAGGAATGAATTACCGATATATTCAATAGAAGGATGAATCTTAAAATCATTAAACTGAGTGAAAGCTATACACAAAAAGAGTACATACTATGTGATTCTACATATAAAGCTCTAAGAAAGCCAGAGGTGGTGAAGTGCATCTATAATCCCAGCAGTTAGGTGGCTGAGGCGGGGTATCCTGAATTCCAAGCCAGACTGAGCTATATAGTGAGACTCTGTCTTAATAAACAAACAAACAAACAAACAAACAAATAGCTAGGTGTGTGACACACACCTGTAATCCCAGCACTTGGAAGGCTGAGGCAGAAGAATCAAAGCAAATTAGAAGTCAGCCTGGTCTACATAGTGAGTTCCAGGATAGCCTGGAGTATGGTACACAGTAAGACACTGTCCCCCAAAATAAAGCAAAGCAAACCAACCAAACAACAACAACAACAAAACCTGCTGGGCATGATGGTGTGTACCTGTAGTCCCAACTACTAAAGAGGCTGAGACAAGAGGATCACAAATTTGAAGGCATCCTGGATAACACAGTGAGTTCAAGGTCAACCTAGGCAACTTAGTAAATCCCTGTCTCAAATTAAAAATAGAGGCTGGAGATGTAGCTCAGTGGCAGAACACTTGCCCAGCATATGTAATACCTTGAGTTCAATTCCTAGTACCACAAAATAAATGAACAAAAATAAATCTCTAGGAAACCAAACTTAATCTATGGTGATATAAAGCCCATCAGGGCTACCAAAAGAGGGTGAGAAGAATGAATGGCAAAGAGCATTAGGAAATGCTGAGAGATAATGGAGATTTTCTGTGTCTTTAGTTTTTACTTAAATTGTGGAGTTTGTTGTTTTTGTTGTTGTTTTGTTTTGTGGTGCTGGGTTTTAAACCCAGGGCCTCACACATACTAGGCAAGTGCTCTATCAACTAAATTACACCCCATAACCCCTTAAACTCATCAAAATGTATTATCCAAATGGTTGAGTCTTTGCTATATAAATTATATCTCAATACAGTTGATTTTTTAAAAATGCCTGCCTTAGAATTTTATTATTTCATAGCTTGCCTTTGTCCATTCCATCCGACCTGTAGCCTAGACTATAAATTCCTGAGCATTAGATCCAAGTTTTATAAGCAGTTTCTCTGGTCTCCTCCCAAGTTGAGCACAGAAATTCTATGCTGAAGGGAAAAAAAAAAAACAAAAAAAAACCCAAAAACCAAATAAAGCAGGTTCTTCTTAATGTTGTGGAGCAGTGTCTTTTGTTTTAATAAGAATTACTTGAGAGCCAGGTATGGTGGCACATGCCTGTAATCCTAGCTCTTGGGAGATTGAGGCAGGAGGATCGAGAGTTCAAGGCTAGCCTGGGCTACATAGTGAACCCTATCTCAAAAAATAATAAAGATAAAAGTAAAGAAAGACTTAGGGTCTCTTGTTTAAAATGCACATTCCTAGACTTTACTCTCAGAGATTCTAATTTGAAGGTCCAGGAATGGCTTAGGAATCTACATTTGTTTTTGTTGTTATTTGCCTTTTTTAAAGGGTTGGAGTTTAGTTCAGTTGGTAGAGTGCTGCTCTGTGCACTCTGGCCCTGGATTCTACCCCAGTACCCCTAAAATGGGAGAAGGACATGGTAGCCCACTCTCAAAACAATCCCAAAACAATCAGCCATTAAAATCCCTATAAATAGCAGAGAAGCACTGACATAGTGCCAGGCATGGCACACACAGTGTTGGGGAGTGTTTCATTTTCTTGTGCATAGTGTCATTATGAGTCAGACCCAACTTGCTTGTACCTAACAACCACTTTTTTTAAAATGAACTATTTGGTGACTGTCATGCCAAAAATTCTTGAATTACTTGGGAAAAAAACAGCAATCGAATTTCCTATATGAAAATAGTCACAACCTCTCATATAGAAGCTTCTGTGCTAGTGGAGGAAGAAGGCAGCCAGACACAGTATCCTACTGAGCTTGAAGACTTCAATGTGATTACATGGTAAGTGACAAAATTCTAGCAGTTCTAGGAGCCAATTCAAAATGGATTCTCTTTCTTAGGAGATACACATTCTGTGCTTATCCCTGTTCACCAGGTTGACTGATTACGCTATAGCAAAATATAGGCTTCTTCTGCATATTTTATCTTGTTTACAGTGAAAATGTAAGAAATCAGAAATAGGCATATCAAAAAAATAAGGTCTGTAGTTATCAAACAAAACATCCCCAGGAAACCATTACATCACCAATTAATAATCCAGTCCTAGTAAACTTTTTCATGACTCTGAAATGTCAGAATACTTGAGTTACAGGCTCCAAGTGAATAGTCATGTGTTCAGGCAATAATAAGATTCACCTTTCAATTACTTAATTATAGTAATGACCACATAGCTCAGAAAGGACATAAAGTCAAACATTAGAAATTATCCTTTCCTGAAAAAAAATTCAATGAGCTAATAACCCATGGTTGCATATGATTCTCATTACATATTAATTAAAATTCCTGCTTTTTTCTTTTCTTCCTTAATTCATCCTGTTCTGTAAAATATGTAAGGTGATGAATGTGTAAGGCAAAACTGATTTAATAGTTGCTTAATGGATATAGCAAATGACTTATTACTTTGTGCCCCACTAATATTTATAAATAATTTTTTTTAAAAAAGAAAATATTCTCTTCCCTTTTTCAGACAATAAACTAGATAAATACCATAGAACTTCTCTTTCTATGCAAAACAGTAGTAAAAAAACTATAATTAAGAAAAGTACTTCAAACCTAATATAGGGGAATAACAACAACAACAAAAAGTATTAACCAATCTTTCTTGTGAATAGATATGGACATCAAAAATGAAATACTACCAAATAAAACCTCATATTATAGTAAAAGAATAATTTACCATAATAAGATAGGATGTATTATAAGAAAGCAGAAATGATTTATTAACAGAAATTGATTAATGTACTCATCATATTGATGTTAAAGGAAAATATCCATGAACAACTGGGTAAGTACTAGGGCATTCTACCCATCCACTCCTTATTTTCAATGTAAAAGTTCTACTGAAGTATAAAACAAAGAAAAGTAACACAAATCATAATTGTACTGTTCGATAAAACTGTGAATACATTCATATAATCAATATGTAGAGTTGACCAAGAAAGAGTATGACCAGCACCCAGCAGACATCTTCCTACTCCCCTCTGCAGTCAATACAAGCCTTTGAGCCAGTTCTTTCTTGTACTCTTTCACCAGAGAGCAACATGCCAATTCTCTCATCTCTTTCAAGTTTTTTCTCAAATGTTACTTTCTCATCATGACCTACACTGTCACCATCTTATTTAAAATTGCAATTCAACTCAATTCTAGCATTACCAATTGCTTTTCACCATCTTACTCATTGGTCTACTGTCTAACATTCTATATAATTTCCTTATTGTGTTTAAGGAATAGTCCTGCCCCTCAGGATCTTTGTTTTGCTTTCCAATATATACCACGCACCTAGAACATAACCTAGAATGTAAGTGTAAAAAATTGTGTATAGGGGAAAGGGGTATGGTTCAGTGTAGAGTGCTTGCCTAGCATGTATAACGCCCTGGTACCGCAAAACAAAAAATGAACAAACAAAATGTGTGGAGAAGGAAAGAACGGGGTTGAGCAGAAGGCAGTCAAATAGGAGGGCTAGTGTGGCTGGATGTGATAAAACAAATAACAGCAGTAGGAACATAAATAAGTACTTTTAGAGTATAGTTTGTCTGTATCTAACATTTAATTCCACTTAAAGAAATGCATTTATTCAACTATTTCATTTATTGAGCAAAGCAACTGTGTATACACAGATAAGTATATTCCCTACTCATGAAATTTATGGTATATGGAAGAAAACAAATATCAATCAAATAATCACACATATTTAGTGTTACAAAAGTACATAAATATGTAATAGAGGAGGGAAGATCTTTTATATATGTCTACAAGAAGTATTTGTATAAAGTTTCTCACTATTTCACTGTGTTTTGATAGGAAAAATGTGGGAACAGGCTAGGCACAGTGGTGCACATCTGCAATCCCAAAGACTGAGGAGGCAGAAGCAGGAGCATCACAAGTATGAGGCCAGAGACAACCTGCATAATTCAGCGAGACCTTGACTCAAAATAAAAAATAAAAAGTGGGCTGGGGTGCAGCCCAGTGGTAGAGCACTTGCAAAGTATGTGTGAGGTCCTGGGTTCAACTCTCAAGTACCACAAAAAAGAAAAAGAAAAAAAAAAAAAAAGGAGAAGCAATCCACATGTCCACTAATAGGGAAAGAGTTTTTTAAATGATGATATATTTCAACTATGGAATATATCATACTTTAATGTGACCATTCTTCTAGGTCCAACTACCAATTATAGGAAATATAGAGGACAGAAGACTATGTTAAACTACACTATGGGAATATATCAAGTAAAATTCAGAATATGGGAAACTGTAAGACAAACAAAATCTTGTAATTAAATGCCCTTACTTCTTCAATAAATATACTTCAAGGGAAAAAACTAGATGGAAGAGAAACTCATAGATTAAAAAAAAAAAAAAGAATTGTAAGGCTGGGCACGGTGGCACAGGCCTATAATCCCAGTGACACAGGAGGCTGAGGAAGGATCACAACTTTGAGGCCAAAGGCAGCCTCCATAACTTAGACCCTGTTTCAAAATAAAAAATAAAAATAAAAATAATGGGCTGGGGGTGCAGCCCACTGATAGAGCACTTGCAATGGATGTGTGAGCCCCTCGGTTCAAACCCCAAGTACCACTAAACAAATAAACAAACAAATAAATGTGGGGAGATAGATAAAAAAGAATGACCTATGAAATATATCAAAAAGAGAAAATAAGCAAAAATTAAATTTAAATTAAAAACTAAAATTTAAAAAATTAAATTTAAAGATGCACTCTTAGATGATAACACACACAAAAAAGCAAGGAAGTCATTACCATAAAAGTCAAAATAGTAGTAACTTTTACGGAGGTGGGGGTTGTGACTGCAAAGGTGCATGTGGAGTGCATGCATCTGGGGTGAGAGGCAAAAGTCTACTTTTTGCCTACCTTACAAAAATTCACTAAACATTTGTTTTTTATGAGGTTGTCTACATGTCTGTATTATATCCTAGAATCAAAAAAAGATTTTTAATGAAAATTGCTCATATCACTACAATCACTCCCATCTAATTGTTTTATTCCTCAGCATAAAGTCTTCAAGGGCTCCCCATTTGTCTTCAAGATAAAAAAATTAACACCTTGCTATGGCATTCAAGGTCTACAGCCATACCACCCTGGTGTCTAATCCCATCTGATCTCAGAAGCTAAGCAGGGTCGGGCCTGGTTGGGCCTGTTTAGTCCTTGGATGGGAGACCGCCTGGGAATACTGGGTGCTGGAGGCATGAAGAAGGACCCAGAAGCCCACTCCCAAAACAATCAGCCACTGAAAATCCTATGAATAGCAGAGAAGTACTGACAGAGTGCTGGGCATGGCACAGTGTTGGGTAGTATTAACTTCTGTTGTACTTAGGGATACTATGAGTTGAACCCACCTCATATGGAACAACAACGGTATTCAAGCCCTTCATGACACAAGATCTCTGTGTCTCTCTGGCTTCCCCTCTGACCCCTCCCTACTCTTTTTATTCCCCTACCCTCAAGCCATCCAGTATTTTCAATTTACAATACTCCAGCATGCCTTAACCATACATAATCCCCTTCACTTAACTGTCTCCTCAATTTATGCCAGGGGTTTAGAAGGAGTTTGGGATGGAGAGGTAAATCAAAGGATATTTTTAGGGCAGTGAAACTATGCTGTATGATACTATAAGGGTAGATATATATCATTATACATGTGTCAAAACCCAAAGAATTTAAAACAATAGTGAACCATAATGTGAATTGTGGATTTCAGCTGAGATATCATTTCCTCTGGGAAGCTTTTCCTAACCATTCCAAATTTGGATTTTCTTCCTCTGTACTCCTGAATACCAACTACTTGGCTTTACCATTCATTTATCACGTGGTATTACTGATATGTTCCCTTTTCTCTGGACTTAACCTCCCTTAGGCCAGCAACTTCTTTTGGTTTTGGTTTTTTGATTTCTTGAGATAGGGTCTTGCTATGTACCCCAATCTCGCCTCAGACTTGCAACAATCCTCCTGCCTCAGCCTCCTGAGTGCTGAGATTACAGGCATGTGCTAAAACATCTGGCAGGTCAGGGACTCTCATCTCTATATCCTCAGTGCCTACCATGCTTGAGGAAACAACATCCAATAATTGTTAATGTAATAAGCAATTCTATCAAATGTTGATATCTACAAAAATTCTGTCAATCGCATTCTATCTAATTCACTTAAAATTCTGTACCAATGGGCTTATATACAGAAACCATCCGATGACCATGTTTTCATGGGAATAATCAACCTTTATGTATATACAATACACACTGTGCCCAGGAATAGGTACTTAAATGTTGTCATCAAATCAAACTGATACATTAATCTGGCATTTTTAACATGGATAATTGTGTGGCATTGTAATTGAACATAAATCATAATAACATGATATAATGACTGCAATTAGCCACCTCAAATTTCTTTCTGGAAGAAGGCAGGATAGAAATAAATAAATGAGTCAGAAGACTATAATTAACATTATTTTTATCAGCCAAACCATATTGTTATAGTCTCTCCCTTTTCTTTGTTAGTTTGCCAGGACCTATAATCAGCATCAATATCAACTGCTTCCACTGACACCATATGTACAACATAAAACTCATCACCCACTCTTACTGACAGGAGTCCTGGACCCATTTCACTGCCCTACCACAAAAGCAACACTACCTGTGCACTCTAAGGAGTCTATAATGAGTATATTTTTCTGCTTCTGAAAGCTCTAATCTGTACTGGAGATAGCAGAAGGTATGAAGTGTCTGGGCTTTTACTTTCTACTGCCCAATGAGATGAGGTCATGAAAAAAGAATATTGCAGCCATTAAGCAATTCCTTGACCAGGACTCCCAGCTGGAGAGGAGTGTAAGCTGGTTACCTTATGAATCCTTTCCTCATACTTTCCATTTATCTTACTAGGAACAATTTCTCCTTTCTGTCAATACATTTCAACTGGCTTCTTCAAAAGTCATCTCTAAACTCGTCTGTTGTAGAAAGGCTTTCTGAACAAATTTTATGTCATTCTTAAACATTTGCTTCTGCCTCCTCAGCACTTTTCTATTTCCATGACAGTTATTATTATTATTGAAAACAAAATCAAAGGATTGTACAAAATTAAGACATAAGGAGAAAGACAGAAGTTGAGAAACCAGAGGAGACACTCTGAACAGACACCAAAGAGGACCTAGTTATCAAGAGCCAAATTGGAAGTCAGGAAATCAGAGGACCAGGATGGTAGTAGAGGAAGGAAAAGACAAGTTAGGCAAGCAAGCAGGAAGGAAACTGAATCATGAGACAAGAACTATTTGCTTATGGCTACCTTCATTTTGGGGGTTGGGGTTTAGCACAGTTGGTAGAGCACTGCTCTGCACTTTCTTTTTTTGTGTGTGTGGTGCTGGAGGTTGAACCCAGGGCCTTGCGCTTGCATGCTCTGCAAGTGCTGGACCACTGAGCTGCACCCTCAGCCCATTTTTTTTACTTTTCTGAGACAGGGTCTCGCTAAGTTATGCAGACTGCCTCTGGTCTTGAACTTGTGATCTTCCTGCTTCTGCCTCCGGACCTGCTGGGATTACAGGCGTGCGCCCCCGTGCCCGGCCTGCTCTGTACTTTCTGAGGACTGGTATTCAATCCCCAGCACCACAAAAGCAGAAGGAGGATGTGGCAATCCACTCCTAAAACAATCCTGAAAAACAGTCAGCCATTAAAAACCCTATGAGGTTGCTGTAAGTCAGACCCAACTCAATGGCACCTAACAACAACAACAATCTTCACTGTGCTCTCTACAATATAATTTGTAGGAAAGCTGATTATTCCTAAAAGCCAAGGGAAGATAAAGCACTCTCATAACTTGGTTAGTGGGGGCGTAAGTAGAAATCTCTATAGTGAGCAATTTTGTAGTATCTTCAAAAATGTTAAATGTGTTGTTACACACACAATGCTTTGATGTAGTAATCCCACTTATAGCTATTTATCCAATAGAGATATTGCACACATGCATGAAATTATGTATGTAAAATATGGTATCAGTTTCAGCACTGTAACTGCAAATATTGGAAGCTACTTAAATGTCCATTAATAGCAATTCCAATCCTAGTAAAAACACAAGAAAATTAAAAATGGATATCCAAATACTTGTATATTATTTTTCACAACAGCACTATTCACAACAGCCAAGTTGTTTAAAAACAAACAAATGTCCATCAACTAGAATGGGAAAGCAAACAGGGATATCCATAAAAGGAATATTATTCAACCATAATATGGCATAAAGTTCTGATACATGCTACAACACAGATGAGCCTTTAAAAATCCATGCTGAGTAAAAAAAATAACTGTTACAAAAGGTGACATATTATATGATTTGGTTTATATGAAATGTCTAGAAATCCATATAGATAGCAGATTAGGGGTTGTCAGAGGCTAAGAGTAGAAAGAACAGAGAGTAAACGCTTAATGAGTATATTGTCTCCATTGGGAGTGATAAAATGAATGGAAGGAAGGAGGAAGGAAGGAAGGAAAGAAGGAAGGAAGAAAAGAGAGAAGAGAAAAAAGAGAAAGAGAAAGACAATGGGAAAGAGAAAGAGAATGGCAAAGAAAAAGACAGACTAAGATGTTGGGAGAAATACACCAAACTGTAAATAGCAGTAATCACGGAGTGGAGTAGAGAATGGGAATTACAGGGTACTTGACTCTCCATATTATACATTTCTAAATCATATGAAGATTTTTATAGTAAAGCTGGGCATGGTGAAGCATACCTATAATCCCAGCAACTGGGAAGTGGGGGCAGGAGGATTGCAAGTTCGAGGCCTGAAGCAGTCTGTGTAACTCAGCAAGACCTTGCCTCAAAAAAAAAAAAAAAAAATAATAATAATAATAATAATAATAAAAATTTTAAAATGGGCTGAGGGTATAGCTTAGTGGTAGAGTGTTTACAAAAAAGCATGTGTGAGGCCCTCAGTACCACAAAAACTACTAAAATTTAAAACATAAGGTTTTTATAGTAAACACATTATGTGTTTCTATTTTTTAAAAAGTTTAAAGTAAGTAAGGGACTGATTTAGTATGTTTGAAGGCGGGGGAACAATAGCCTTTGTAACACCAGGTAGTGACCACCAAAAATTCAAAATGAATGAGGACAGCAACATTCTGTGGACATAAACTGTCAGAAATTCTTACCCTAGTAACAAATGTGTGAAAGTCATTCTAGCAGGGTGAATGAGAACAAAGGAAATATTTGCATTGTATCCAAGGCCAGGATTTCCCCCAACACAGATCTGTATCATGAAAAACAACCCAGAAAATAACATTCTATTCCCTAGGGTTTCAATAAATTCTTTAAAACATACTAAGAATCCAAGAAGTATTCAAATCTCTAATAGAAGTCCACTGTGGGCATTTTATTATACTACATGGTATTCTAAAACCAATTCATAAGATGGAGGGAATAATGATGCATGGATGTCCATTTGGAAAAGTGGAAAACCTCTCAAATGATTTGAGTAATGACTGCCTCTGAGAGGAAGACTCAGGTGACTAAGGAATAAGAACGGGAGGGAAACCTTTACTACATTATCTTTAACATTTAAAAATTTTGTTCCAAGTATACATATTAAGTATTCAATAAATGAGTTAATTTTAAGATGAAGAGAAAAGGAGTAACCAAATAAGAAAACTACATGTTTCCATGCAAATTATAGCACATGAGAGTTTTGCCATCATTGGGTGGTACAGTGGAAAGTACATGGATCTCAGAATCAAACAGACTTAGGTTTTGACCCCAGTTCACCCATTCCCTAGAAATAAGTGGTAGAGAAAAGGACAACTGGTGGGGACACCGAAGGAAGGGGAAAAAAAAAAAAAAAAAGACTGAGCTGTTCTTCACAATACCATGCAAAGGGACAATCAAGAATTCATAACTATCCCAGCGGCTTGGGAGGTGGAGCCAGGAGGATCGCAAGTTCGAGACCAGAGGAAGTCTGCGTAACTTAGCGAGACCCTGTCTCAGAAAGCAAGGAAAAAAATAAAAGGGCTGGGGGTGCAGCTCAGTGGTCCAGCACTTGCAAAGCATGCAGGTGTGAGGCCCCAGGATCAACCCCCAGTACCACAAAAAAAAAAAAAAAAAAAAAAAAAAAAAAAAAAAAAAAAAAAAAAAAAAAAAAAAAAGAATTCATAACTAATAAGGACAACAATATATTCTGCAATTTTAAATCACAGGTGAGTTGAAATGAGATAGAATATTGATATAGAGGGCACTGAACAGAACCCTCCAATCCATGATTTCTGTTGAAAGCCACAGTTTGACCAAAAAAAAAAAGGTTAAGAAAATTGTGGAACTGGTTATCCCTATTATGAGGTAGCACTACAACAGATGGCTGGCCAGCTGGTATAATGACTAAATGGCCCAATTCTAGGGCCTTGAATACATCTCAAGCACAAGCATTACATTATGACTTTGAGGAATAAACTTAAACACAAGGTGGCAGTGTTCCAGAGAAACCTGGGCATTAAGAATGAGCCCAATAATCTCTCAGGTTTCCCAGGACAATCTTCAGCATCTGCCTTCAAAACTTATTTCATGGCATTGTTTTGAAAGCCTTCTGAAATCCTAGCAGGGCATGGTGAGGCATGCCTCTAATCCCAGTGACTCAGGAGGCTGAGGCAGGATGATCACAAGTTTGAGGCCAGAGGCAGCCCAAGTAAATTATCCAGACCCTATTTCAAAATCAAAAAATGCAGCCCAGTGGTAGAGCACTAGCAAAGAATGTACAAAGCCCTGGATTCAAATATGAAAGGAGAAGAGAGGAGCTGAGAGGAGGGGAGAGGATGGGAGGGGAGAGGAGGTGGGTGTGTATGTCTGTGTCTGTGTCTGTGTGTGTGTGTGTGTGAGAGAGAGAGAGACAGAGACAGACAGACAGACAGACAGACAGACAGACAGACAGACATGCAAGCAGGTCATGCTAATGTCCTGAAGGGGCCTGCCATGGAACAGCAACATGACACCACAAAAGGTTATGAAAGATGGAGTTGAATTCTACCCATTCAAAAGTTATGGTGAGGGATTCTGGATCTCCTCAAGACACTATTACAAACACAGATTCACCACCTATGTGCATTTTTTGGGTGGTGGTGGTGCTGGGGATCCAACCAGAATCTTGCACATGTGAGGCAAGTGCTCTACCACTAAGATACATCCCAGCCCCTTCCTATATGCTCATGAGAGGATACTAGTACTAGTTGAAAGAATAAAACCACAAGTTCTCTAAGAGATCTATCTCCTGATAGGCAGGGCTTATTGGCATGGTGTCTATGATCATCTGGAAAACAAGTAATGCAGAATACAAATTGCCAGAGAATAGGCCACAGAATCTGGTGCCAAACAAGCTCTCCTTGTATCTCGAGGCTTTGCAAGGTGGTTAGGTCTGCAAATCAAGAAGTGTTAGGTCCTGAACCAGGCACAGTGGTACACACCTGTAATCTCAGTAACTCAGGAGGCTGGGGCTGGAGGATTTTGAGAACAAGGCCAGAGGTAGCCTGCATAACTTAGCAAGACTCTGTCTCAAAATAAAAAAAAAATTAAAAATGGGCTGGGGTTACAGCTCAGTGACAGAGACTTGCAAAATATGTGTAAGGCCCTGGGTTCAACCCCCAAGTACCACAAAACAACAACAAAAAAAATTTTTTTAAAAGAAGTGTTAGGTCCTCTCAAGTTGGTGTTGGCTGACATCCAATGCTGGAGTGATAGTCTCATACTCTGTAGGATCATGCCTTGACACAGTAATTGCTGCTTGGGTCCACTCCTTCAAGTGGGTCCAGAATAGAAGAAAAGCATTCTGGACTAGAAATAGACAAAATTTCCTCTTCTACTAGAATCCATGGTCAATTTACCAGGAAAGCAAAACATGGCCCCCATTGAGAGGCAGCCAAAATACTCCATAAATTTAAAGGTAGTCTTGTTTGTGGTAGACAGAGAAATAGGGCTAATATCAGTACTGACAATACCCACTCAGAGTTGTGTGTTTGATTTTAGTGTAGGGATTATACTATCATCTGTAGGGGAGACAAGAACCTAATCTCCCAGGTAGGAGAATATCTGATATTCTTCTCACCTCTTCCTGAGGTAGAACATTAGAAATAAGATAGACTGTACTAGTTGGCTGTCATTGCTGTAGCAAAAAAATTCATGTTTAAAGCATGACACTCCACCCCTAGGCGTCAAAGGTCTATGGCCACCTCATAATGCAAAATGCATTAGTCTAACTTTTAAAAGCCCCCAAAGCTTTAACAGTCTCAACTGTGCTTAAAAGTCCAAGTCCAAGTTTCCACTGGGACTCAAGGTAGACTTAGGTGTGTAAAAAACAAAACATAGGTTACATACTTATATAATGGCAGAGAGTAAGCATTTCCACTCCAAAATGCAGGAATGGGGGCACAGAAAGGAAACACTGGTCCAGAGCAAGACAAATAACCCACTGGACAAACAAATCCCACCAGTTCAAGTCTGTCATCTGGCATCTTGCATCACCTGAACTCGAACAGGTCTGGGTGGCTCTGCCCCTTTGGCCTTGTGGTAAGCAGCCTTCCTGGGTGGCTCCACTTCTTGCCTGCAGTTTCCCTCGGCAGATGCTTCTCATTACTGGCATCTCCAACATCCTGGAATCTCCACTGCTGCTCAGGCACCACTCTCAACGCTTCTTCACACATCAGCCTTTTAGGGGCTCTATGCAGAGCAACTGACCATGGTACATATTGCCTGGCTTTGTAGGCTATCGTCTGGAAACTTGGTGGCAGGCTCCATAAGCCCTTAACTCTTGCATTCTGCATGCCTGCAAAACCTGTACCACATGAAGCCACCAAGGTTTGCTGCCAGTTCAACAGCAAAAGGTAGCTTTACCCTTTGAACCACAGCTGCAGCAGCAGCCTCTGTATGACCAGGCTGAGAAATTATTTCCCTGGGTGACCTCTTTTCAGGAGTGCATCCAGGAGGCAGCTTTCCAGACACTCCCTTTTCACACCACGGGGCCTAAGTGGAAGAGGTCTGGGCCACTCCTTCTGTGCCCCAAGGGAATTTCTTTGTCCCAGGTGTAGTTTACATCTTTTTTTTTTTTTTTGGTGGTACTTGGAGCTGAACCCAGGGCCTTGTACTTGCATGCTCTGCAAGTGCTGGACCACTAAGCTGCACCCTCAGTCCATTTTTTTTTTTTTAACTTTTTGAGACAGGGTCTCTCTAAGTTACCCAGATTGCCTCTGGTCTCAAACTTGCGATCCTCCTGCCTCCGCCTCCCAAGCCGCTGGGATTACAGGCGTGCGCCACTGAGCCTGGCCAGCTTATGTCTTTAACAAGTAAAGCCTCCTGCTGCATCAGAGCCTTGTCCACAGTAACCTTAAACAAGCTTTTTCCCTCTTTAAACTGCACATTTTTTGGATCTTTTTTTCTGTGCCTTTTGCACACATTTTCCTCATAAATATGGCTAAAGGCAAGAAGCAACAATCATGTCATGCTCATGGTATTTTTGGCCAAGTTATTCAGTTCATTACTTTTAAATTCAGTCTCACTCAAATCTTTAGGGCATGAGCAGAATGCAGATGGTCTCTGTTTGAATATAATATGAGTTGCCTCAAGTCCAATGCCCAATAGAGTCCTCATTTATCTCTGAAACACTGTGAGTCCCAACTGCATTTCCATCGGCTATGGTGTTCTGGTCTTCCTTACTCTGACCAGAACTGCCCCTCAAGCCCTCCAGGGCTTCTCTCACCTGTATCTCCAAATTCTTCCAGAGTCCTCCCACAAGTTCCAAAAATGGCCAAAGAACCACATGGCTAGTTTTCTGTACAACAGCAACCCTACTCTCCAGCGCCAATTTTTTGTATTAGTCAGCTGGTGTCACTGTACCAGAAAAAACAACCAAAGCAATCTTATGGAGGAAAAGATTTTTTGGGGAGCTCACAGTTAGAAGATCAGTCCATGATGGTGGTAGGGCAGCTGTGGCAGTTGCAATGGCAGGGCCCAAGACAGATGACCTGGTATCTTTGTGAAAAGGAAACAGAGAGAGCAGAGCCACAGGTTTGGGATAAACACCTCCAAAGGCCCACCACCAATGACTCATTTCTGCCAAGATAGACCCACCACCTAAAGTTCCACAACCTTCCAGGCCAGCCTCACCAACTGGAGACCAAACGCTAAAGCACATGACCTTTGGGGGACAATTTATATCCAAACCATGATATAGGCTATAGAATAGGAGTGAACATTTTTAAATGGGAGAGCAAGAATAATGGGAGGATTTACGAGGAGCATTTGAAGGTGGTAGAGACCAGAGATATGATATATTAGGCTAGACAGCCAAACAATAGTGGGAAGCACTGAATACCTTCTGCCTCTTGTCTGAGAATCAACAAATATCACCATGATGGATCACCAGGTAATATAACGAGAGTTGAAAAGAAAGAAGGGTAAATCATTTTATATAAACATGTCTCTTTTTAGTACACTAGTAAAACAAAAACCCTTTAGATGTTGGTAATAGTCAAACAGTGTCACAACTTGGAAATCCAGCAGTGTATTACTGACAGTGCTTCTAAATGTTCAGTCACTGTAATTCATGATGTGATTTATACCCGCTGTTCTGAACTAATTTAATCTTTAAGACATTTTAAACAATATATAAAGTTATACTTTATCATCCTACTTAAAAGACTGATTCATTCTAAGTGTAGAAAATTTTAAATCAAAAGTTAAGATGTTATAATGTTTGCTTAAAATGTAATTACTAGGACTTAATGTTCCTTGTTTAAAACATACATTCCATCCTGTAAGTCACTTCCCATCTCCTTGCGTCTTATCTGCCTATCTCCACCCTGTAATCCATTTCCCTATTTCTTATAACTGCTAAACGCAGTCTATTGAGTGTACTCTCCACCCTGTAAGCCACTTCTTGATTTCTTGTATTATGTAGATGTTACCTGCCTATTTCCACAGTAACTAACTTAACCCACTTACAGATGATCATGCAGGCTGTGCACATGTGTTTTTAGCGGACAACCCCCACCCTATAAACTATATAACTCCAGGAGAACTGGGGTTCTGGGTAAGTCCTGAGAGGAATTGTTTCATGGGCTTACCTTGCTATAGCAATACATTTTACTCAACTCCTGAGTCTCTCAAAGTACGTTTGGTTTTCTCACGCCATTTCATAAGGCCATTTTGAGGACATATATATATATATATATATGTTTCTCTGTGTATATGTATATATGCCTACATACACCACATACACGAATACATATATAAATACACTACATCATTATTTATAAACAATATTGTAATAAAGCCAGTTAAACACACACTTAGTAGACAAGAAGAGAAATCTCTTAAAAACAAGAACAGGGTCTCACAAAGTTGCACAGACTACCTCTGGCCTCAAATTTGCCTTCCTCCTGCCTCAGCTTCCTGAGTTGCTGGAATTATAAGCATGCACCATGGCACTGGCTCACATAAGCTTTTGAGACAGGGCCCTGCTTTGTAGCCCAGGCTGGCCTTGAATTCAAGATCCTCTGGCCTACCCTCCCTAATACTAAGATTACATGCATACACCACCACACCTGATACTGCTATGGTTTTTTCTTATTACTACAACAACTGCTACCACCACTAACTTCAATCTATAGAAGATGGAGTTTGACATGTCATTCAGAAAAACTATAGCAACATGAAGTATAACACACACACACACACACACACACATACACACATAAACACACACACAAATCAAAAATCAAAAATCAAAAAACTAAAATAGAATAGATTCTGAGTTAGTCTTTTAGTCTTTAAGCTGTTTCATAAGAAACTGAGGAAAAGGTAGCAATATACCAAAAATGCATGGCTCATTTCCAAAAGGAAACTGTGTGATCTGAACAAATTAATCTCAGGGGAAATGACATGTTCTCTCACTCAGTTAATCACTTATCCAACATTATTGAGATTTACTACGCATCAGGTGTTGAGCCAGAGGCCAGTGACACAAAATGGAAGAATGTCTATGACTTTAAACACTTCATGGAATTTTTTTTTTGGGGGGAGGTGTTGGGGATGAAACCCAGGACCTTCTGTGCACTATGCAACCACTCACCACTGAGCTACACATCCAGCTCAACACCACTGTGTTCTTGTCAATGAAATACACATAGACTATAACATATGCTAGATTATGTGACGGATGTACACACAAGATTCATGGAATCATACAGAACAGACACATAAGCTACATTCGTGGGAACAAGAAAACAAGATTGGGAACAAGCAAGATTTCCCCAGAGGTGGAAACACTTAAACTGAACCCTAAAAAATAATGACAGGACAGCAAGGATAGAGGGGGTGAAATCATACCCCCAGAAGTAAAAGCTAGCAAATACAGAAAAAAGATGAATACCACTGCCCTGCCTACAATATACAAAACCAGAAGACTTCTTCCTGAAACTAACAGGTAAACAGCCATTGGAGGCCTGTGCCTGAATAGCAGAACTTCTGTAATAGCTTCTGCTTACCTACCCTGTGTCTCTACCCTCCCCAACTCAAAACATGCCATGTTTGGAGAAGGGACAAAAAAGCTGTAAATAAGACAGATTCAGAGACAAGTTTCTCACTTACAACATTGGGCGGCAGCAGTGGGCAATGGCTTCCTCTGGCTTTCTTCTTGAATAGAATACTAGAAGCAGAAAGGAGGGTGGGGGAAAAAACATAATAAGAGGCCCAAGTAAAGAGGAAAGAAAAAAGTCAAGCAATCTATAAAAAAGGTTTGGTGTTTGACTAGAGTCAAAATTTTTATTGAACAGAAATAGAATATCCCACTGCTACTTTCCCTGTGTGATCCTGGTTTACAAGTCAGAATATCAATTATAGCTCTGACCCAATGAAATAGGCTGAAGCGGGACAACAGAGACTGTTCTGACCAAGGACACGTGGGCACCCAGCCAGCTCTGCCAACAGCTATAGAAGGCTTGGGCTTAGAGTATTTCACAGTTCTCTGAGTTTTGCTGTAGCTAGTGTATAAATTTCCCCTATACAGGTGATGGAACTAAAAACCTGAGATTGAGTTTTCTCATCTTTAAGTAGTAGTGCTTCTTCCCTTACAAACTTATGTGGGAAGTAAATGAAATTGTGTATCTAGGTATAGGTATTTGGTATGTACTAGAAGTATCTGTTATCTGTTAGTGTTCCCTTCCCACTCTAGGCCCCCCAACCCTACTCACTCTATCACCACAAAAATAAATACAGGGTAGTGAAATCTTAAAAAAATTGTTCTACAAAAGAAACAAAATTAAGCCGGGCACAGTGGCGCATGCCTGTAATCCCAGCAACTAGGGAGGCAGAGGCAGGAGGATCATAAGTTCGAGACCAGAGGCAGTCTGCGTAATTTAGTGAGACCCAGCCCATTTCATAAGAAACTGAGGAAAAGGTAGCAATATACCAAAAATGAATGGCTCATTTCCAAAAGGAATCTGTATGATCTGAACAAATTAATCTCAGGGGAAATGGGCTGGGGGTACAGCTCATTTGTACAGCACTTGCAAGGCATGCAAGGGCAAGGCCCTTGGTTCAACCTCAGTACCACCAAAAAAAAAAAAAAGAGAGAGAAAGAGAGGATAGAGAGAGAGATAGACAGGGAGAGAGACAGACAGACAGACCAACAGACAGAACTGGGCACAGTGGTGCATATCTTTAATCTCTGCAACCAAAAGAGGCAGGAAGATGGCAAGTTCGAGGCCAGAGACAGCCTGAGAAATTTAGCAAGACCCAGTCTCCAAATAAAATAAATAGATAAAAAATGGGCTGGGGGTGCAGCCAGTGGTACAGCACTTGCAAAGTATGTGCAAGGCTCTGGGTTCAACCCTCAAGTACTGCCAAAAAAAGAAAAAAAGGGGTGGGGAGAATTAAATGCAAATCTTAAGGGTGGGCAGGATTTGAAAAGACAAAACAAAAAGAGAAAGGCATAAACAAATTAACAAGAGGTATACAGAGTTTGAAAGAACAGTTCAATTCAGAGCCCAGTGTAGGACTGGAAAGATATAAACCTGGCCCAACAATTTACAAATATGAGATGTGGAGTCCGCATCCTGACCTCCCACTTATGAGTAAGTGGTAAGATTCTAGGAAAGCCAGGGCTTCTCTAAAACTGCCACTGAGTCTTTCATTCAATAAACAAATACTGATTGAGCACCCACTATGTGCAAGGCCTTGTTGAAGGAATAGTTTATAAGTCATGGTAAAGTGTTGAATTTTATTCTAGTATACTGGAAAGCCATTGTGAGTTTTAAATTTGAGAGGAATATGACTTGATTACACTTTTAAAAAATCACTCCAGCTCTTATGGAGATGAACTGTAGGAAACAGGAGGGGAAATAGACTAACTATTGCAATAATAAAGATAATAGTTTACTGTGTGTATAAAGATGTTAGTGGTGAAGGATATTTCAAGTAGCTGGATCCAAAATGCAAAATACTTTTTGTACATACTTTTATATGAAAAGGCAACACAATGTCTCTTTACAAGCAATAAACTGTGACACAAATGTCGTAATAATACTTTTACTACTTCCAGTGGGGGGTGATCAGAAGTCAACCACAATTTAAACAGTGTAATAGCATTAGTAAAGCTGACACACAAAAAAATTTCAAGCTTCTTGAAGGTTAAACACTCACTCCAAAGTGACAAAGAGATTTTGTTATAAACAATAACCATTATAAATAATGATGATTTTTGTAGGCAGGACACAGGCACAACAGTGAGAATACTCTGAAATTTTAAGTATTAAACTAGAAGAATTCAGACTTAAGAGATCACAGTAGACATTTTCAGAAGCCACATTTAATGAATCTCTTCCAGGCCCAAAACAGAAAGCTGGCTGGGCATCATGGCATACATTTGCAATCCCAGGGATTCAAGAGGCTGAGGGAGGAAGATTGTGAATTTGAAGCCAGAGGCAGCCTGCACACTTTTTTTTCCTCAGTATTTAGGGGCTGAACCCAGGGCTTCATGAATACTTTACAAGTGCTCTACCACTGATCTGCACCTACAGCCCCTATTTTATTTTTTATCTTGAGGCACAGTCTTGCTAAAATACATATGCTGCCTCTGGCCTCAACTTGTGATCCTCCTGCCTCCACCTCCCGAGTTCCTGGAATCAAAGGCATGCATCACAGCACCTGGCTAGACCGGGCAACACAGAAAGACCCTGTCTCAAAATAAAAAAAATAAAATTGGTTGGGCATGCTTCCCAGTGGTGGGACATCCTGGATTCAATACTCCAATACCACAAAAAGAAAAAATAGAAAGGTGAAGTACAACTAGGTAATAATTAACGATACTAAGATAGCTAAGGAAAAACCTATAAAATCTATCTACAAAAAACAGACAAGGATAGCATGAAAAAGGAAAATTACAGATCAATGTTACTTATAAATGAAATCCTAATTAATAGATTGTCAAGCCAAATCCATATTATATAGGCATGTAGTATTTATATGTGAATGTGTATTTGTAAGTATGTGCACATTGGCATATAAAATGTACATATATTTTGACCATATGAACTTTAAATGCAAGGATAGGTCAATATCTGAAGATCAATTCATGTAATTCACCACATTTAATGGATTAAAGGAGAAACCTTTAATAGATGTTCTAATGTTGTTGTTGTTGTTAGGTGCCGTCGAGTCGGTATCCGACTCATAGCGACCCTCTGTACAACAGGGGAAACACTATTGTCAGTGCTTCTCTGCTGTGCATAGGGTTTTCAATGGCAGATTGATTTTTGGGAGGGGGTTGCCAGGTCCTTCTCCCAAGCCTACAGCTTCTGGTGTTCCCAGGCGGTCTCCCATCCAGG
>VMDO01000616.1:34334-56666 GCA_007922755.1 Pedetes capensis | reverse complement strand
CGCCACAGGGCTATGGCTGCAGGCAGATGTTCTAATAGATGAAGAAAAACGTTTGATAAAATCCCATATTGTTTCTTGACAAAAATGCTTAGAAAATCAGAAAAGAAAACAGAATTGCCTTAATCTGACAAATGATATCTACTAAATTCAATGAAAAACATCATGCTTTAAGATTTATGAAGCATTCTCCTTAATGTCAAGAAAAATATAGGGCTTTCTACTCTTACCTATTAAAAACTGTACATTTGCTAGGCATGGTGGCATATGCTGTAATCCCAGCAACATGGGAAGCAGAGGCAGGAGAATTACAAATTCAAGACCAGAGGCAACTTGTATCACTTAGCAAGTCCCCATCTCAAGATAAAAAATAAAAAAGGACTGGGGATGCAGTTCAATAGCAGAGCACTTCCAAAGTATTCATGAGACCTTGGGTTCAGCCTTCCAGTATAAATCAGCCAATCAATCAATCAATCAATCAATCAATCAATGTACATTTGTGACTTGGGAAGCTGAGGCAAGAGGATCACAAGCTCAAGGCCAGAGGTACCCCACACAACTTAGCAAGACTCTGTCTCAAAATTTAAAAAAATTTTTTTAACTGGGGCCTGAGGGTATGGCTCAATGGCAGAGCACTTGACTATCATGCTCAAGGCCCTGGGTTTAATCCTCAAGTACTTCTGAAAACAACAACAACAACTTTATATTAGTTATCCCTTGGTATCTATAGAGGATTGGTTCTAAGACACCCTCCTCAATGAATACTAAAACCCACAGATGTTCAAGCCTGTTATGTAAAATAGCATAATTTTTGCATATATCTTATGCACATTCTCTTCCATACCTTAAACATCTGTAGGTTACTTATAATAGCTAATATAATCAAATGCTATGTAAATAGTTGTTGTGTTGTTTAAGGAAAAATGATGAGGAGAAAGGTCTTTATAAGGCTAAGAGGTGTAGCACAGTGGCAGAGTGCTGGCTTTGCATACATGAGGGTTCAATCCCTAGCACTGCAAAGAAAATAAAAATACTCTATATGTTTAGTGCAGGTGCAATTTAGAAACAGTATTTTCAGTCCAATGTGGTGTATACACTGGATACAGAATCCACAGATACAGAGGGATGATTATACTGGATTTTTAGACACTGAATTTTTTAGGTAGATTAGTGGTTGTCTATGGGAGAAGGGGCTGGGATTTAGCTCAGTTGGTAGAGCGCTGCGCTGCAGTCTCTGAGGTCCCAAGTTCAATTCCCAGCACCACAAAAATGGGGGAAGGACCTAGCAACCCACTCCCAAGGCAATCCCGAAATAGTCAGCCATTGAAAACCTTATGAGGGTCATTATGAGTCAGACACCGACTCAACGGCACCTAACAACACGGGAGAAGGGCCTGGCAATCCACTCCCAAGGCAATCCCGAAACAGTCAGCCACTGAAAACCCTATGAGGGTCGCTATGAGTCGGATACCGACTCGACGGCACATGACAACAACAACAAGGGTTGAAGACAGGGGATTGGAGAGTGATGGCTAAGGACACAAGTTTTCTTATAGGGTAATGAAAATGTTCAAAACTGATTGTGGTGATAGACACAACTCTGTAAGTATTCTAAAAGCCACTGAAATGGCCAGGTGTGGTAGTGCACACCTGTAACCCCAGCCCTTGGGAGGCTGAGGCGCTAGCCCGGGCTACATAGTGAGATCCTGTCTCAAAAGACAATAAATGAATGAATTTTTAAAAGCCACTAAATTGTACACTTTAAATGCATGAATGGCCTGGAATGTATGGATTATATTTCAATAAAGGTGTTAAAGAAAAACAGGTGGTAGAGGAGAAGATGTAAATTTAATGAGTTTCATATCCTAGGATATAAACAGAAACCAAAATTCTCATGGGGAGCTAGAAATCACAGACCAAGAACCACCATTACTAGAATTTGTAAAATTCTGCAATATTTTTACAAGTCTTTAAAAATTATTTTAATCCTTTTATCTGATTCTGCATAGTACATAAAGTAAGGCTTATAAAATCAGAAGTACAGTATGCTTCTTTACTAGGAAAACAAAGATGATAGAATTTTGAAAGGCTGTAAGTACGCCACAGCCAGGTTTAGAGAGAACAAAAACACTAAGTAGATGCAAAAGAGCAAATGCTGGAGTTATCAAGGGGAAAGGGAAACCTGGAGCTTTCAATAAAGAAGAAAAGTTAGAGGCTGGGGGTGTAGCTTGTTGTTGTTGTTAGGTGCCGTCAAGTCGGTATCCGACTCACAGCGACCCTCATTGGGTTTTCAATGGCTGATTGTTTCGGGATTGCCTTGGGAGTGGATTGCCAGGTCCTTCTCCCATTTTCGTGGTGCTGGGAATCGAACTCAGGACATCAGAGACTGAAGCGCTCTACCAACTGAGCTAAATCCCAGCTCCGGGGGTGTAGCTTAGTGGTACACCATTTGTCCCATTCAATCCCGAACACAGGAGGAGGAGAGGTGGGGGAAGGGAGGGGGCAACCAAGGGAGGGAGAGGAAGAGGAAGAAGAGAAGGAGAAGGAGAAGAGGAAAAGTTGGGCTGTTGGTTTGGGCATGGGAAGAATTATGCAGCTTAATAATAAAGCATCTACTAAGAGGGAGGTGGGGCTGGGATTTAGCTCAGTAGAGCACTGCGCTGCAGTCTCTGAGGCCCCAAATTCAATTCCCAGCACCGCAAAAATGGGAGGCAATCCACTCCCAAGGCAATCCCGAAGCACTCAGCCATTGAAAACCCTATGAGGGTCGCTATGAGTCAGATACCAACTCGATGGCGCCTACCAACAAGAGGAAGACAGAGGTAGGAGGATTGAAAGTTTGAGGCCATTCTAGGCTACACAGTAAGACCCTGTCTCAATGAACAACAACCACAACAAAAATCTACTAAGGATTCAGCTGATATAAGGAAAAATCCTGAAAGAAATAGTTGTCACAAATTCCATTCTTCATCTTTCATTTAACTCAATATGGGTTGAAATTTTCCCCAAAAAATATATGTTGAGGTTCTAACCCTATGTACCCATAAATATGACCTTATTTGGAAATAGGGTCTCTGCAGATATAATCAAATTAATTTAATGACTGGCATCCTTAAAAGAAGAATAAAAATTTGGACACACATAAAGATAGGATAATGCACTATGAACACACACAGAGGGACATTGAGAGGCATGTGACAATAGAGGATGAGGTAAGAAAATGGATCTTGAGCAAAGGAACAGCAAGGACAGCTAGCAACCATTACAGCCAGGAGACAGGCACAGGATAATTTCTCCTTCAGAACCTCCTGACAAAAATGAATTGATCCTGCTGACCCTTTGATTTCAGACTTCTAGCATCCAGAGATGTGAGAGAATAAATTCAGGTGCTGTAAATCACCCACTTTGTGGTGCTTTACGGCAACACTAGGAAACAAACACGCTCACCAAACCACAGCATTCTGGCCCTCTATAGTTGCCTGTAGGGCTGGGTTTTAGCTCAGTTGGTAGTGTGCTGCTCTAAGGTCTCTGAGGCCCTGTGTTCAATCCCTAGCAGTGCAAAAATGGGAGAAGGATGTGGCAATCCACTCCCAAAGCAATTCCAAAACAATCAGCATTAAAAACCCCATGAGGGTCGTTAGAGTCGGATTCCATGGCACCTAACAGCATTCTAGTCTATGGATTGATACTGGTTGTTAATCACCAAACCCAATGGTTCTAGTTCAAAATTCATTTTCATTGAACATGTGATACTATCAAGAATTTCTACCTCAAGTATTTTTTTGCCTTTGTTCCATGAATCTTTCCTATTCTCTCCTATGAGTTGCTCTTTCTCAGTATCTTTTACTTCCCAAAACTCTATCTTTGATGTGTCCCAAAGTGTTGTCCTATTCTTTTTTAGTACTCTTTCTATATATGCTCGACCTGGACAAGATTTTCCATTGTTAGGACTTCAACTGCTACCAATATGTTGATGAGTCCAAACTCCATACCTACAGTTCCCTATTCCATTCAACTCTGGGCTTCAGATTTATCATGAAGTAGCTTCCTAGACATTTCCACTGAAATATTCTCTGGCACTCAAATTCTATCTTATAATGAGACACATGTCTAATATCCCAACAGATCCAAAGGTAAACAAACTTTTTTTTCTTTCCACTGCCAATAACAACAACAACAACAAAATTCCTCATTCCTGATGCCCCAGATTGAGTTGAGTATCTTTTCTTCTACACACTAGACTCATCTCTGGAAATAAGTCAGGATAAAGCAATGCAATGGTCCAAACATCCCTAAAAAAGAGCACACAAATAAGGATAACATCCAAAAATCTGAGAGAGAATAGAAAAAATGCCTTCTGCTCATTTTTATAACAGAAGAATAGATTCTGTGGTACCAACTGGCTCCTCAACAGTCTAGAGCCAGATGGGCACCACTGTCTGAGAGACAGTTGGAGAAACAGGAAAAGTAGAAAATGAAGCTTTCATTCTTCTTGGATGTAGTGGCAAACACCTGTAATCTCAGCACTCAGGAGACTAAAACAGGAGGATCATGAGTTCCAGGACAGCCTGGGCTACAGGGTAAGACCCTGCCTCAAATGTGTGTGTGTGTGTGCGTGCGTGTGTGTGTGTGTGTGTGTGTGTGTGTGTGTGTGTGTGTGTATTTCATTATTGTTGGCTAGGAAGGTAGCTCAATGGTACAACATTTGCCTAGCAGGTGTGATGTCCCAGGTTTGATCCATAGCACTAGGGAAAAAATATTTTTTTTTTAAATTTAATTCCTCAGGACAACATTCTCTAAGGCCTTCCCTGGACAACCTATAAAGTATACTGGAGATTTTCCCTATATCTCCAATTGCAAATAAGGCAGTTCCTACCTCACCATCAGTTTCCAAGGCATTGATTTGCTCCAATTTGTAGGTCCAATATCTGGCTTCTTCTTCTGGAATATCTACAATAAAAAGGAAGAAATGATATTAACAGGTAATAGTTTAAGCATAGGCAGACAATACTTTAGTCAAATGGAGGTAGTTAGAAAAGTGGTAGTGACAGATGAATTTTACTGGTTACTTAGTTCTTGCCGTTAACATTATCTTGAGTCATTAAAAACATTAATATAATACACTACTATTACAATTACTCTATTTTGCACATAATGCAACTAAAGCTCAGAGCAGTTAAATAATCTGGTCATGATCGTTTGCTTCTTAAACAGATGAGCCACAATTCAAATTGTGGTCATTTTGATTCTGAAAACCATATTCACTCTATATAACGATGCTACCTTCTACTCAATAAGACCAAAACAGTCCAAAGGATGATATCAAAAGAAAAGCTACACCTTAACATATAAAGCTTCTCAAACATCAGAGGTTATTTTTCCTCAAAAAATTCAAAATAAATAGCTGGGTGTGGTGATTATTGTTTGTCGTTAGGTGCCATCAAGTTGGTGTCCAACTTATAGTGATCCTACATACAACAGGTAAAACAGTATTGTTAGTATTTCTCTGCTATTCATAGGCTTTTCAATGGCTGATTGTTTTGGGGGAGTGGGTTGCCAGGTCTTTCTCCCAAGCCTACAGCACCAGATATTCCCAGGTGGTCTCCCATCCAAATATTATCCAGGCCCAACCCTGCTTAGCTTCTGAGATCTGATGGAATCGGATGCCACAGTGATATGGCTGTAGGCATGGTGGTATACACTGGTACAAGCTGGTACAACACTCAAAAAGCAGAGACAGGAGGATTTTGAGTTTGAGGCCAGCCTGGACTACATAATGAGACATTGTCTCAAGAAAAATTAAAAATTAAAAATATAATTACCATGGTATCCAGCCATCCCACTTTTGGGTAGATATCCAAAAGAACTGAAAATAGGATCGCTATGGGATATTTGTGGGAGAAGGGCCTGGCAATCCACTCCCAAGGCAATCCCAAAACAGTCAGCCATTGAAAAACCTATGAGGGTCGCTGAGTCGGATACCGACTTGACGGCACCTAACAACAACAACAACAAGGGATATTTGTGGCTGGGATTTAGCTCAGTTGGCAGAGCGCTGTGCTGCAGTCTCTGAGGTCCTGAGTTCAATTCCCAGCACTGCAAAAATGGGGGAAGGACCTGGCAATCCACTCCCAAGGCAATCCCGAAACAGTCAGCCATTGAAAATCCTATGAGGGTCGCTATGAGTTAGATACCGACTCGACAGCACCTAACAACAACAACAACAAGGGACATTTGTGATGGGCATGGTGGCACACACCTATAATCCCTGCACCTCAGAGGGTGAGGCAAGATTATAAATTTGAGGCCAGCCTGGCCTACATAGTGAGTTGAAGTCCAGCCTGGGCTAAACAGTGAGCTGCTGTCTCAAACTTCTCCACTAAAAAAGGGTGGTATTTGTACACCTATGTTCATAATAACATTATTCATAACAGCCAATTACTGAAAAAACTCAAGTGTCCATCAACAAATGAATGAATAAACAAAGAGCTGGGCATGGCAAGGCACACCTGTAATCACAGCAACTGAGGAGGCTGAAGCAGAAGGATTGTAAGATTGCAGCGAGGGGAGACTGCATAACTTAGCAAGACCCTGCCTCAAAATAAAAAGTAAAAACTGCACTGAGGGTGCAGCTCAGTAGTAGAATGCTTGCAAGAATGCATGAGACCTTAGGTTCAATCCCTCAATACCGTTAAGAAAAAGGATGAAAAAGTAATATTTGTAAATATAAATAGAACATAATTCAGCCTTAAAAAGGAAGGAAATCCAGTCACAGGCTACAACATGAAAAAACTTTGAGGACATTTTGGTAAGTTACATAAATCAATCACATAAAAAAAGACAAATACTGTTATGATCCCAGTTATATAAGATATCTGTTGTTGTTGTTGTTGTTGTTGTTAGGTGCCATCGAGTTGGGTCCGACTCATAGCAACTCTCATAGAGTTTTCAATGGCTGGCTGTTTCAGAATTGTTTTGGGGACTCAACTGCCACATCCTTTTCCCATTGTTTCGGTTGGGCCTGGATAGTAGATTCCCCCAACCCTGCTGGGGATCAAACCCAGGTCCTCAGAAAGTGTAGAGTAGCACTCTACCAACTGAGCTATATGAGTTTAACTCATAAAAGATATCTAAAGTAGTTAAATTCAGCTGGGGGTATAGGTCAGCGGTAGATTTGCCTAAAGTAGTCAAATTCAAAGAAAGTAGAATGGCTGAGTCAGGTGCAGTGGCACACACCTGTAATACCAATAACTCAGAAGGCAGAGGCAGGAGGATCACAAGTTTGAGGCCAGAGGTAGTCTGTGTTATTTGGACCCTCTCACAAGGTGAAAAATAAGAAAGCGGGTGGGGGTGCAGTACAGTGATAGGGCACTGACAAAGTATGCACAAGGCCCTGGACTCAGCACCCCATAAGTACCGCAAAGAAAAACAACAACAACAAAAAAGCAGAATGGTGGTGGCCAGGCACTGGGTGCTGGATTCAAAAGGAGAGATGCCTAATGGGTACAGAATTTTAGTTCTGTAAGATAAAAATAAATTCTACAGATCTGTTACAAGATAATTGTCAATACACTTTAAAACTATTGAACTTTATAGCTAAAATGATTGAGATGCTAATATGTTTTCTATGTTTTCCTGAGACAGGATCTCACTATGTAGCCTAAACTGGCCTCAAACTCACAATTCTTGTGCCTCATCCTCCTGAATGCTGGGATTACAAGTGCCTGCTACAATGCTGGGCTAAGATGAAAATTTTTAAGCTGTGTGTTTTTTACCATGATATTTTTTTTAAACCGTGGGGAAGAAAAAAAAACAACAGCTAAGGGCCTTGGCGAATGCCTATAATCCCAGCAACTTGGCAAGCTGAGGCAATAGAATGGTGAGTTCAAGGCCAAAAACCTTGAAAGAAAGGTGCTCGAGGTGTGCCTCAGTAGACTGCTTGCCTATTGTGCACAAGGCCCAGGGTTCAAACCCCCCCACCCCGGTTTTGAAAAACAAAAGCAAAAACATACAATTGCTCATTGCCTCTAGGTTTTTGTTTTTTTGTTTTTTTGTTTTTTTCAGTACTAGGGGTCAAACCCAGGGCCTTGCATTTGCATGCTTTGCAAGTGCTGGACCACTGAGCAGCACCCCAGCCCATTTTTTACTTTTTTGAGACAGGGTCTCACTAAATTACACAGACCGCCTCTGGTCTTAAACTTGTGATCCTCCTGCCTCTGCCTCCCGAGCCGCCGCTAGGATTACAGGTGCGCACCAGCACACCCAGCATTGCCTCTAGTTTTCATTCAGCCATTTCCACCTCAGTTGTGACTTTAAAGTAAACCCATCCCAGAATCTTGCCAGAGTTTGCCCTTTGGTCTTTGTTCTCCCATGAACTCTGTATCACCTTGAATTGAACCAATTCATTTGAAAAGAGAAAAAATACAGAACTATACCAGGCACTGTGGCACGCCAACCCATAATCCTCACAAGTCAGGAGTCTAAGACAATAAGATCAGAGGTTCAAGGCCAGAGGTGGCCTGCACAACTTAGCAAGATTGTGTCTCAAAATAAAAAATAAAAAGAGGGTTGAGGGTGCATCCCAGTGACAGAGCACTTGCCTAGCATGTACAAGGTTCTGGGTTCAACCTCCAAGTACTGGGGAAAAAACAAATAGAATACAGCAGTATGAATACAGGCAATTAAGCCAAAAACAAGAACTCCAATTGCTTTTCTTGGCCTACGGTCTCATAATAAAGTCTTCTTTTCTGTCTCTTTTAAGTGATAGTTGATCTGAGCTTGTTTTTGAGCTAGCTGGAAAAATTACAAATTTTTGCCTACGTTAACATAAGAGTCAAGACAAATAGAATCATAAAAGAATGATAAATCATAAAAGAACATCAATCACAATGGTATATGTGAATATCAATAATGCAAACCATGAAAGTTAAATTACACTAATAGAATTCAACTAAAACAAGATACTTTTAAAACTAATTACACAAAAAAAGGTTAGAAATTGTGAAACACAAAATGTTGGAAAAGACATGCAGAAGTAGACACTCCTTAGACAATTGTTAAGTACATAAGTTGAGCAACCTTTTGACAAGTAACTGCAGTACCTATGAAAAGTAATAATGTACATACATTGACACCCTGTGATTTTTCTTTAAGGCATTTATCCTAGACTCAACGGGCACAGATATACAAAGTTGTTAGTTACAATATGCAGCAATACCTAGTATCAAAAAACTAGAAACAATCTATGTGTCAGTTAATAAAGGATTATCTGGATAAATTATAGTAAAGGTGGCAGTTTAGATCAGCAATATAGATCTTAAAATTTAACCTGAAATAATGTGCAAGGTATATGTTTTAAGTAGTTTATATAAAATTATGTATCACAGTATATAGATTTTACATAGGATATGATCCAAATTTTACCAAAATCAACTTCTGGAAAATAAATGTCTTGTATCTAAACCAAGACACAAGAAAGTTAATACTGGTTTACCTCCTGAGAACATAAAGGAGGCGGAAGGAAGTAGAAAAACTTTTCATCTTTTATCCATATACATTTCCTTACTGTTGGAATTTCTACCATAAACGTGTTTCTTGTGACTTTTATTTCTTTGTGGTCCCTTGGGGGTTGAACCCAGGGCCTCGTACATACTTTGCAAGTGCTCTACCATTGAGTTGTACCTGCAGCCCATTTTTGAGTCAGGGTCTCGTTAAGTTACATAGTCTGCCTCTGGCCTCAAACTTGTGATCCTCCTGTCTCTGCCTCCTGAATTGTTGGGATTATAGGTGTGCACCAACACACCTGACTCATTTTTTGTAACTTCTAAGTTTATTTTTGTTTGTTTTTTGAAACAAGGTCTCGCTATGTAGCTCAGTCTAGCCTTGAACTCCCAATCCTCCTGCCTGCACCTCCTAAGTGCTGAAATTATATGTGTGTGCCACCATACCTACAAGTTTAAGTTTGCTTTTAAAGATACTATTTCATTTATCAGTGCTCTTCAACTTTTTTTTTCATTTTTCTTTTTCTTTTCTTTTATTTTTTGGCAGTACTGGGGGTTGAACCCCCAGGGCCTCACGCATGCTTTGCAAGCACTCTACCACTGAGCTGTACCCTCAGCATATTTTCTTACTTTTTATTTTGAGACAAGATCTCAACTAAGATACACAGGCTACCTCTGGCCTAGAATTTGCAATCCTCCTGCCTCAGCTTCCTGAGTTGCTGGGACTACCAGTGTGCACCAATGCACCTAGCTTGCGCTTCAATTTTAATTTAATAAATTATAAGGTATATATTTACTTCAAGATAATAAATGCTAAGATGTTTTCAAAAGAATAAATCTAACAAGCAGGTATTTCATAAGTCTTTTCACAAATAGTCACAGAGCACTAAAAGGACTTGACGAATGTGATTTTTAGTGTGGATTCTTTAATAAGCACCATTCTAGAGTCTGGGCCTGGAGTTTAGCTCAGTTGGTAGAGAGCTGCTCTATATTCTCTAAGGCCCTGGGTTTCATCTGTAGCACTGCAAAAACGGGAGAAGGACGTGGCAATCCACTCTCAAAGCAGTGTTGAAACAATCAACCATTGAAAACCCTATGCATACCAGAGAAGCACTGACTCAGTGCCATGCGTGGCACAGTGTTGGGGAATGTTTCATTCTGTTGTACATGGGGTCATTATGAGTCAGACCCAACTTGACACCACCTAACAACAACATTCTAGAGTCTACTTTGCACCCTGCCCTGGGCTAGATACCATGGGGCACAGAATAGATTAAGATAGAGTGTCCTCAAAGAAAATGGCTGACGGCATAAAATATACATTAAGAAAACAACCAGCAAATAATCTCAAACAATATGGTGAAAAGGATAAATGGTTTTTACAATCTCATTAAATAGACTCACCAAAAGGCAACTCAAATCTTGTATCAAGTAAAATTTTATGAGGAGTTGGGTTTTTCGTTCCACAGATCTCATCATCTTTCATTAATGTTTCTGCCTCCAATGTAGACCACTCTCCAGGCCCTTCCTAAGAAATAGAGATCTAAGATTAAACTTTAATCTTTCTTGGTTCTCCTCTTGGCTCAAGAGCTAGGTGTTTTGCTCTGAATTTCCTTCTTTAAGAGATCCTGAGGGCCACTCACATCCTGATAAGGCAAACACACCACTGCCACTACCTGCCTTTGCTGCATGTGGTTTCCGTTTGTCCCTTCTGGTGGAGGAAGCAACTTTCACTGTGCTCAACTCTCTGCAGGCCCAATGAGGACAGAACTTCCAGAGTATCAAACTCTAAAACTAAGCATCCCCGTGCGTCAATATTTAATGTGCACAATTCTTAATGACTGTGTCACTTAACAATATGTGTCACTGCTTCTTATCAGTAAAGAGCTACAGATATTGCTAATTAAATAGACTTACTCAAAAACTTCAGTGAAGCTCTGTCCATCTGCCTAGAGTAGAAACTTAGCCAGAACTAAAAGGAATATAGAAAATAGAAGAAACATCTTCAACTTCCCTACTCCCAGAAAAATCTTGTGGTTCATGTTAATATCAAATGGGAATCCAGTAGCTTCTGTCCAAATACAAAGTGAATGTCTATGGCAGGTATGTCCAACTCAAGCACATGGGTCACACGAGGCCCAGGATAGCTAATAATACAGCCCCACAAAATCTTTTACCATGTTTTTTTTAGCATTTATTTTCTCCATGACTTCCTTTATTATATATTTGCACTAATTATATTATATAATTTATGTGCATCCCAAGACAATTCCTCTTTACTTGATGCTACCCAGGATAGTCAAAAGATTGGACACCTCTGGCCTATGGGGAAAATGATGCTATCTGAGGTACAGTCTAATCTGATGAGAAAGCGTGAGTGAGAAATAATGGACAGTCTAGAAATAATGCACAGAGATAGTGTACACACCTGTTGCCTTGCCTGGTAGTTCCTTAAATTCTGCCAGGGCTACGTTCAATAGAGGCCTGAAACTAGTAACATGGGGACTGGTGACTCAGAGAAAAAAAACAAAAAGTAGGATCCAGCCAGCAGGCTAAGGAAGTTTAATGGGACTCCTCCCAGAACAATGTCTTAGAGGAGAATGCATACACACACACACAAACACACACACGCTCAGATGAGGCTATCTACCTTATAAGTTTAAAGAGGTGTTCTGTCACCTCTGAGATCAATCATATTCATACAGAAAAGCAAACTTAAACACAATCCCCTGACCCTCTGGAGGAAATTAGGAATGACCATATGCTCTCTAATTAGCAAAGGAACAGAATAATCTGAGATGCATGGATGACTATCAGCTCAAATGGAGGAAAGGAGGGATGACTATCAGCTGAAGATGAGGAAAAGGAAGAGCTATAGTTACACCTTCATAAAGGAAACACAGACTGACCTCATCCGACTGACGAATAGTCTTCAATGCAATCCACACGGTCCCCACCATGGTGTCCCAGATCAGTCCTTTGTTCCATACCTCCACACTTAGACCCAGGTCCAGACGACTGATCTCACTAAAGGAAAGAAAAAAGGCTTTTGAGAAAAGCCAGATAACCTGAAAGAAACTACTACAACCCCTGTTTTGCTAACCTTGAATACTGTCTCACCAGGGTCCTATGGTTAGGGAAAATCTAAATGTTCCTGAATGCTGTAGCCATTCTTTAGTTTTCTAGAAATTTATGTAGCACATTCATAGAAAAATGTCTTTGCAGACAGCCACAGTAGTGCACATCTATAAGCCCAATATTTGGGAGGCGAAGGCAGAAAGACTGTGAATTCAAAGCCATTCTGGGATATATAGAGAGACACTGTCTCAAAAAAAAAAAAAAAAAAAAGAAAGAAAGAAAGAAAAAGAAAAATGCCTTTATCATAGTTATCTAAGATGAGTAAGTCCAGAGATCTGTTGTACAACATAATACCTACAGTTAACAAAAAGTTATTGTGCACTTATAAATTTGTTAAGAAGGTAGATTTCATATTAACTGTTCTCAGCATCAAAGGGGGAAAGGGCACAAGGAAAATGTTGAAAGTGAAAAATATATTTATTACCTTGATTAAGGTGATGGAAATCCAGGGCACATACATGTCCAAACTTACCACATTATGCACATTATGTACAGGGTTTGGTTGTTGTTGTTTTTTTTGTTTGTTTTGTTTTGTTTTTTGGTATACCAATCATACCTCAATAAAGCTAGAAAAGGATGGAAGAAAGGGAGGCAAAGAAAAGGAAAGAGGAAAGGAGAGAGGGAATAAGAAAGAGAGGAAAGAAGGAGGGACCTTTGTCAGCTTTGCCTTGGTAAAACCAATGCAGCATCACAAAAAATAAGGATAAGTGATGAAGGCATTACTGTTAGGCCTGCCTACTTGCCTGTAAGTACCACTATTAAGGGTTCAATTGAAAGAGGAGGGGGAAAAGGAGGAGGATAAAGAGGAGGAGAGGAGGGAGAGGAGGAGAACAGTTTAGTCCAGCAAATAAAACAGGTATGTTAAATATAAATGAGAAAAACCAAAATGAATATTAGATACAGTCACATAATATATTAGGGAGGAGGAAAAAAGAGAAAAGAAGGTAAGAGATCATCAATAGGGAAGCTAGTAAGAAATAGGAAGAGCACAATGATAGAGAAAATAGCTTATACTTTGTTGCTATTGTTGTTGTTAGGTGCTATCAAGTCAGTGTCCCACTCACAACGACCCCACATACAATAGGGAAAACACTGTTGTTAGTGCTTCTCTGCTATTCATAGGGTTTTCAATGGCAGATTGATATTTGGGAGTAGGTTGCCAGATCCTTTTCCCAAGCCTACAGCACCTGGTGTTTCCAGGTGGTCTTCCATCCAAGTACTAACCAGGCCCAACCCTGCTTAGCTTCTGAGATCTGATGGGATCAGACGTTGCAGTGGTATGGCTTCAGGCAACTATTACAATAAATCTACCTAACTGGTACTTTAAGAAGCAATATATTAAAAGCCCAGAGGGTTGGAATGTTTCTCCACAAAAATAATAATCATCCCTATGGCTCTCTGAGCTGCACTGTAAAATCTGGAAAGTAATTTCAGTACAATTTCAAATGTCAAAGCAATTCTAATACATACTTTCCTTTGCCCCCCTTCATGCCTACCTCCCAGTTCCAAAAAACAAGTATAACCTTTTAAAGAAATGTTATCCTTTATAGATAAGGAAAGTGGCACTCAACAAGCTAAGTGATTAGCACAGACTTTCAATATGGTATTCTATATTTTTCTCTCTTTGTCTACAGCAGGAAAAAATTTTGGAAATTTAAAGAGAGGAAAACAAAGGAAATATTAGGGTTTTATAGCCAGAGCTTAAAATAAAGATATATTGCCAGGGGCACAGGGGCCTTTATTCCCAGTGACTCAAGAGGCAGAGGCAGGAGGATGACAAGTTCAAAGCCAGAGGCAGCCTGCACAACTTAGTGAGACCTTGACTCAAAATAAAAAATAAAAAATAAGGACAGGCACAGAGGCTCACATCTATAATCCCAGTAACTTATGAGCTGGGGAGCCAGGAGGATTTCAGGTTCAAGGCCAGAGGCAGTCTGTGTAACTTAGCAAGACCCTGTCTCAAGATAAAAAATAAAAAATTTGCTGGGGTACAGCCCAGTGGCAAAGCGCTTGCAAAGTATGTGTGAGGCCTGGGTTCAACCACCAAGTACTGCAAACAAACAAACAAACAAACAAATAAATAAATAAAATTAACTAATTAACTAGACTTAATTAAAAATAAAAAAGAAGGGGATAGGGTACAGCCCACTGGTAGAACACTTGCAAAAGTAAATTATAGGTCCTAGTTTCAACATTCAAGTATCATCAAAAAAATATATATACACATTAATATATGTGTATATTAATTTAGCTGGGCATGGAGGTGCATGCCTGTAGTGCCAGTGACTCAGGAGGCTGACACAAGAGGATCTCAAGTTTGAGGCCAGGGGTATCCTGTGCAAATTAGCAAGACCTTGCCTCAAAACAAAAAAATAAACAAAAATGGGCTAGGGGTGCAGCCCAGTAGTAGAGCACCTGCAAAGTATGTGTGAGGCTCTGGGTCAAACCCCAAGTACTGTGCAAAAAAAAAAAAAAAAAGGTATGTATATACACACACACTAATTTTGTGACATACATAAGAAATTCTACTGTTTACTCATGTTAATTAATTAAACACAGGACATTTTACTTAATAAAGCAAAAGGATTATAAGCACAGAATCTTTATCCTCTAAAGCTGATGACTTGGATACACACAAATACACAGTCTCTCACATGCACAGCCACATTTCCTCAAGGAGCCTTCTGAGAATGATGAAGTTATGTTTGATATCACACTAAGTATATTATATTACATTATAATTATGACCACTGAGAAAATCGGATTAGGTAATATTTTCAACCCACATAAATTAATTAGTAGTTTACTCATATTCATCATTCATTTCTAAGAATAAATTAAGAATCCATGGGAGAAAAAAACTACAGAGATACTTCACCTACTACATACCTCACCTACCCAGATACCTCACTTATTCCTGTAACTGCAGATTTCGAGAATAGTATCACCAGAATTTATAAATATTAGGCAAACACAGAATCATTATTTGTTTCATCTGATGACATCACTTTAGAAAGATATGGAATATGCATGGATGCTGCTGTTGCAAATACTTACAACATGAAATCTTGTTCCCAGGAAGGTTGATCACCACGAACTGCTACAGTCGTGCTCTTCACATTCTGTACTTTCAGGGTCACATATGTGTTAAATTTATCTTTGAAAAAATGCAAAACAAAGATGTAATACTTAGTATTCAGATTGTTACCAAAGCTCATAAAGCCCTTGGAATTAAGTAGTATCCAAATTCAAATATCAAATGTGCAAGAAAGGCCAGGAACAGTGACACATGCTTATAATCCCAACAACTCGGGAGATGAGCCAGGAGGATCACAAATTTGAAGTCAGAGGCCGCCTGTGTAATTTAGTGAGATCGTGACTCAAGATAAAAAATAAAAAACAAATGGGCTGAGGGAGCAGCATAATGGTAGGGTACTTGCAAAGTATGTGTGAAACCCTGGGGTCAATCTCTACTGCAAATAAATAAATAAGCAAAAAAAATATAAGATATATATTGTGCAATTCAAGGCACAGTAAAGTTGCAAAAATTATAAAACTATATATTACCTTCATGTACATTATTTAATATTATGTTTTTCAATTTTATTTTCACTACTGTGGGGATTTAACCTAGAGCCTTGCCCATATTTTGTAAGCACTCTACCACTGGGTTGCACCCTACCCATTTTTTAAAAATGTTTATCTTGAGACAGGGTCTCACTAAGTTGCACAGGCTGCCTCTGGCCTCAAACTCATTCTCTTCCTACCTCTGCCTCCCAAATTGCTGGGATTATAAGCCTAGGCCACCATGCCCAGCTGTTTTTCAAATTTTAAGAAGTATATTTGCAGGCTGAGGGTATAGCCCAATAGCACAGCGCTTACATAGCATGCAGAAGGCCCTGGCTTCAATCCTTAGCATTACAAAAAAAAAGAAAAAAGAAAAAGAAAAAAACAAAAAGGAGAAATATATATTTTACATATGACCCAGCAGGCACATATACATCTCATAAACTAAACAAAATCTTCATGAAATACCACATATGATACATCAGGTATTTCCTATTCTAATTTATCTTGTCTATTAAAATGTTTTTCAGAAACTACTAAATTGATTTTATAACTCATCTGCAATTTGAAAAAATAAAACCTAACTGATCTAGTAGGAAACATAAGCTATGTAAATTTTATAAAATGTAGAGAGAGATAATAGCTGTATAGCCAATGACAGAGATGTGGTCTAAGGGAAAATCCTCATGAAGGAAGTAATTTCAAGCTTGATCTACATGGTTGGGCCTAAATCACAAGTTACATAAAAAGAAACATTATGAAGGAGTTGAGAACAGGAAACTCTAACCAGAGAGGATAAATTGAGTACTAACAAAAAGTGGTGGCCTACAACTTAAAGCTCAGAAGTCTGACCCATTGCTTTAACATAGTATATTTTGTACTCACTCTACCATATTTACATCAGCCATGATTAAGGGCACTGAAATGTGAGTTTGCCTTTCTTTCTCTTTTCCTTCCCCCACCCCCAGATGGGGTCTCAGGCTATGTTGCCCAGGCTGGCCTCAAACTTGAGATCCTCCTGCTTGGGCCTCTTGAGTGCTAGGATTACAGGGATGTGCTACCCACACTTGGTTGAGGGTTTGCCTTCTGTGTAAGATAATTAATCATTTTATAAAATGAAAAAATAAGCAAACTATCAGTGTTGACTTATCAAGTTGGCAAATATTATTTAAAATAATTACTTAGTGTTTGATAAGATGTGAGAAAATGGGTCCTGTCACATACTTCTAGCAGAAGGTAAATCTTTCAAGTATCATTAAAAATTATGAGCCAGATGTGGTAGTGTACAGCTGTAATCCCAGCACTCCAGAAGCTGAGATAAAAGGATGATGAGTTTTAGGCCAGCCTGAGCTACACCTTAAGGTCAAGGCCAGCATGGGCTACCTAAGACCCTGTCTCAAAAAAAAAAAAAAAAAGTAGTTTTATACTTACCAACATGGAAAATTTATAATTATACTAAAGATATATGAAGATAAAAGCACACACATATAAATAGAATCCCCATCCACACCCAGCAACAGGAATGCAGTAGAACAATGAGATATGTTTTGGGGGGTTTGTTTGATTTGTAATGCTGAGAATTGAACCCAAGGCCTCATACATGCTAAGGATGTGCTCTATCACTCAGCTTCACCTCCAGCCCCTGAGCTGTGTTTTATATTATATGATCTTGTTCTCAACACTCCACATCCAATCATACCTAGCTGACCAGACCAGGGGTAGACACACTCCAAGTGCAGTCAATCCATGGGTGTTGGGGATTCTTAAAATTATATTTCCCAGCTAGGGTCCCTCATAACAGCCTGAGGGGCTGACCCCTAGTTGACCCCAGGGCTCATCTCACTCACTCAAAACAGCCCCTCCCATCGAGTGAGCAAAGATGGCCCCCAGCCAGCTTGACCAGCCTTAACCACCTTAATTTTGATTGGCTCCCCTCACCACCTTGCAGGTAATAACCGTCTCCACTTGGCAGTTATGTCTGTTTGCCCACTGTACTGGCCAGCTGTGTGCCTTGATTGGCTGAACCCCACCATGTGACCCTTCCAGGACCCTATAAAAGCAGGGCTCCTGGACCCCTATCCATCCCTGTAGCACCACCGATCCTCACCTCTCTGACCGCCTCCTGAACCTCATCACCTGGACCAGCGCTCCCCACTCCAGCAAGACCATCTAGCAAGCCGGCGAGATCAAGCCCAGGGGCCCCGAAGAGCCGAAGGCATCTAGCAAGCCACGAAGAGCCTCCCGACTCCTCCCATCCTTGGGAAGGAGGGGGGTAAAGAAGGCGAGCCGCGAGAGTCAAGACCATCGGACCTCAACTGAACACCAGCGGCTGTGGCTGTGCCTTTAAGGCTGAGCTGTACCAGCACTTAGCCTGTAGCATTCCATACTGCAGGCATAGAGCCAGCACTTAAAGGGATAGAGCCTTGCTCTATAGGGGCTGCTTGCTCCTTGCTCTCCATAAGAGGAGCACCCCAATAAACCTTCCCTGTTCTTCTCCACCCATCTGAAGGTCTCCCGAGGTCCTTCTTTCCCGACACCGGCCACGTTTTATGTTGAGGGTTTGGCCCTAACCTTAGCCGGGCTAGAGCTAAAACCCCGACATAATAGTGGCGCCCAACGTGGGGCTCGAACCCACGACCCTGAGATTAAGAGTCTCATGCTCTACCGACTAAGCTAGCCGGGTTAGAGCTAAAACCCCGACACATGGGCTAGCCAAAAGCTGAGACCAATCTGACTCCCTCTCAAAACATTGTAAATACAGGGGAAAAAAGAAATATTGACAATTGGTGGTTAGTGCTAAAGCCAGGAGAAAAGCACATAAATTCCATTGAAGCAGCTACCATAGACCTTGTACAATACGGGTAAGCAGAGAAAGCCAGCTAAGAGAGAAAGGAGAACAGAGGACATTCTCAGAAAAAAGAGAATTCCTCGATCAGAGCCAGTAGAGAAAATGGGCTCAAAAACTGCTTAGTTCCTATTGTATTAAGGTCTGGTTTTTCAAGTTTTCCTAATTACCCAAGCATGTTCATATTTTTCCAGTAACCCTCAGTCGCTCTCCTTTTCCCCCCAAAATAACCAGAGTAAGTCTTTGAACATTATATTTACAACCAACAAAATGCATATTAAAATGAGATACAATTCTTTCATCTTCAGATGGACAAAAATCTAGATGTTTCTTATTATCTAACATTGATAAGGATTTGGGGGAAAATGCTCATAAATTTTTGGTCTCAGTATAATCTAGAAAAACCTTTCAAGACTAGGGGTGTAGCTCAGTGGTAGAGAGCATGCTTAGCATGTGCAAAGCTCTGGGTGCAATCTCCAGAACCAAACACAAAAAGTCTTTAAGAAGAGCAATTTCTCAATATCTACTAAAATTTTAAAATTATACAACTTTGACCCAGGAACTGTACTTCTGGTCTCAATACCTACCTTGAAATTAATGATTTTTTAAAAGACTGTCTTAGATCATAGCAAGTACAGAGGGAGAAAAAAATAATAGAAGGCTGGACTTACCTGGTGAACCCTGGAATTTGGCTCTTTTAACTGCAAGAGACAAAAAGAGGATACCATGAAGAATTTTTGCAAAGTTGTTTTACTTAACCAACATATCTTGAGCACCTGCTATGTGCCAATAATAAAGGAAGGAATAATTAATTAGATCTAATCATTGAGAAAAGCAGCTAGAATTTATGGTCAAAGTCCCCTTTATAGGACTTTATATCCAATCTAATCTCATGAGCAATGCCGAATCTCTGTTTTAGTCTCCTAACAAGAAATTAGAGAGAGTCAAATTATTACTGAGGCAGGCAATCAGTTTCATGTTAGACATCTTTCTAAGGTCTAAATTACAAATATTCCTCATTGCCGGGCGCAGTGGCCCACGCCTATAATACCAGCAGCTCAGAAGGCAGAGGCAGGAGGATCGAGACCAGAGGCAGTCTGCATAATTTAGCAAGACCCTATTTTAAAAAAAGCAAAAAAAAACTAGGCTGGGGGTGCAGCTGAGTGGTACAGCACTTGCAAAGCATGGAAGCGCAAGGTCCTGGGTTCAACCCTAGTATTGCAAAAAACAAACAAAATTCTTATTTAAAAGGCATCATATGGGTGGGGATATAGCTCAGTGGTAGAGTATTTACCTAGTATGCATTAGGTCCTGGGCTCGACCCCCTACCAAGAAAAAAAAAAAAATCACAGAAAATCTCTCCATTCCATTCCTGCCAAAACCAGAGTATAACAGGCAAGATCTAGATGATGGCTTTTAAAACAAGATAAGTAACTTCTTTCTGAGAATAAGCAGATATCAAGAGGTGTTCCTGTCAGTGATCCCAAAGAGCTGTTTCCAGAAAGTCAGTAGAGAGATTCACAAGAAAGAATCCTACACTAGGAGTACACATACCACATCCTAGGAAAGGTGAAGGACTACACATGCAAGAAAACTGCTAAATTCCAGAAAACACTAAATTTCAGTCCAGAAGCTAATTGCCATAGCAGGAGAAAGTATTACAGAAAACCTCAAGACACAATGCCTAGAAAGGACATTTGAGGGTTAGATCTGCCCTTCTCCATACTCTGCATTACAAATCAAAGTGTCACCTTAATTAACATCCAGCCCCACTTAATACTTCCAAGACATGAGTTTTTCAGTACCTTTCACAATGCCTCTCGATTTCTAGGTAGCACTTACTGCTAAAATCGATTTCTTTTTATTAAATCAAAGGATGTTCTTTGTAGTCTCATGTCAATTCAAATCCTCTTCCCAATTATTCTTTTTCAGGAATGTGCAGAAAATACACATCTCTCTGAATAGCCTGGTTAACACTACCTTAAAAAGTTAAGCTTTGGCCTGGTGCGGTGGCGCACACCTGTAATCCCAGCGGCTTGGGAGGCAGAGGCAGAAGGATCACAGATTCAAGACCAGAGGCAGTCTGCGTAACTTAGCGAGACCCTGTCTCAAAAAGGAAAAAAAAGAAAAAAGAAAAAAGGGTTGGGGGGCCGGGGTGCAGCTCAGTGGTCCAGCATTTGCAGAGCATGCAGGTGCAAGGCCCTGGGTTCAACCCCCAGTACCAAAACAAAAAAAAAAAAAACAAACAAACAAAAAAAAAAAGTTAAGCTTTGCAATTACTAACTGATCAAGAAGGACAAATATGCCACTATACTAGTCAACAATATAATTATAAGAACAATGGCTCTTTCCTACCAGAAAAAACCCCAAAAATCTACAAAGGATATGAATCTCAAACTTTAACATGCATCAAAACTACCTGGAGGGCTGTTAAAATACTTATTTCTAGGCCTCCCTGCCTTGGTTTTTTGAGTCAGTGGAATTGCAGCAGGGTCTGAGAATGTATATTTCTAACAAGTTCCTAAGTGATGTTACTGGTATATAGTGAGTAAAAAACAGGATGTAGCTCGACAGTAGAGTGCTTGGGTAGTGGGTGCAAGACCCTGGCTCTATTACCGGCAACATGCACACATAGGTAGAAAGGAGAACCAAGAAATTCAAGAAGTTAAAAATATGGTAACTGAAAATTTAAATATCATTACAGGAGCCAGGCACCATGGTGCACGCCTATAATCCCAGCTACTTGGGAGGCTGAGGCAGGAGGATTACAGGTTCGAGCCCAGTGGCAGCCTGGGTAACTTTGTGAGATCCTGTCTCAAAATAAAAAATAAAAAGGGGGTAGGGGGTGTAGGCCAGTGGTAGAGCACGAGCAAAGAATGCTAAGATTCTAGGTTCAGCCCTTCGGCCACAAAAATAAAAAAAAAGAATGCATCATATGTTTGTTCTGATGTGCTAGTAGAGATATAATCCAGATCAACATGCTACACATTGCTACCATAATTCAACTTGGAAAAGTAGATAACATCTCTTAAAATGTTCATACGTTTTTGGCACCTCCCCAGTATAACAACAGAAATAATTACCTCTTACCTCAAAAAACTAAAAATAGATCTACCATATGACCCAGCTATAACACTATTGGGAATTTACCCAAAGGGAGATGGGTCATCATACCACAGAGACACCTGCATCTCCATGTTCAATGCAGCGCTTTTCACAATAGCAAGGATATGGAATCAACCAAAGTGCCCTTCAACAGAAGAATGGATAAAAAAACTATGGTAT
>VMDO01000616.1:0-34234 GCA_007922755.1 Pedetes capensis | reverse complement strand
ACAGCAATCAAGAAAAATGAAATAGGGTCATTTGCAGCAAAATGGATGGAATTAGAGAAAATTATTCTAAGTGAACGAACACAAGCTCAGAAAGAGAAACAACACATGTTCTCACTCATATGAGAGAGCTGACTCAAAATTACAAGAAGGAAAAATCCTACTCAAAGGTCAGATCACATTAAAAGGGGGGGAGGGAAGATAAGAATGAGGTCAATATAAATAGACTAGAAATAGCATGTAATTGTTCTAACAAGATAGAAACAAAGACCACTACAGGAAAAGTTTCTATCTTAAACAGAAATGGAACCCAAGGACATATAGAAAAATACTATATAGTAAAAGATAGAAAAGACTTGGATGGGAAACTTAGATGGGAAGGGGGTGAGGGGGGGAAACATAGAGGAGGGTAAGGGGTAACCTATATGAATAATGCTTATCAAATTGCATATATGAAAATTGTCACAATGAAAAGCATGTCAAAATGAATTGCATTATGATGTACATTAAAAATTTCTAATAAAAAAAGAAATAATTACCTCTTAAATATAGTAACAAATTTGTATAACAGCATAACTTCAAAATACATAAAGCAAATACTGCCAGTGATGAAAGATTCACAAGTCAATAATCAAAGATTTTAACATATATTTAAAAGAAAATGATGGACAAAGCCAAAATAATTCAGTAGAATATAGATAATGCAAACAACTCAATAAATAAATAGATTTGATTTACCAAATTTAGGTAAAACTCTATAAGCCAAAATAAGAGAATTAGCATTTTTTCTAGCTAACAAGGACCAAATGAGATAGTGACTAAGTTACAAAAGAATTCTCCATAAATTTCAAACAGCTAATATTACACAAACCATGTTCTCTGAATATAATGCAAGTAAACTAGAAATCAAAAAACAAAAACAAACAAACAAAAAACCTAGCTAAATGCTGAGACTAGCTCAGTGATAGCATGCATGAAATTCTGGCTTCAACCCTCAGCGCCAAGGTGAAAAAACAAAAACCTAGCTAAGAGTTCTGGCTTCTGATAATGGCAAAATGATCTAATCAATAAACTCAGCTATATTTCTATATACTAGTATCATACAACTAGAAAATAAATTTTTCAAAAAGTCCTATTTACAATGGCATTCCAAATCCATAAAATTCTTAGGGATGGATTTAACAAAATAAAAGTAAGACCTATACATTGAAACTACAAGGATTAAGGGGTACAGCTCAGTGGCAGAATGTTTGTCTGGCATGTACAAGGCCCTGGGTTAGATCCCCAGCACCACAAAAAGTAAGAAAGGAAAGGAGAGGAGAGGAGAGGAGGCTGGGAGGGAGGGAGGGAGAAAGGAAGGGAGGGGAAAGGGTTAGAAAAAAAGAAAACTACAAAATATCGCTGAAAAGTAAAGAGCTATACCAAGCTCAATGGTTAGAGCTTTACTATTCTCAATGCTTAAAATGTTCATTCTCCCCCAAATGAATGTACATATTCAAGATAAACCAAATGAAAATCCTAGCAGGCATTTTTGTAGATACTGACAAGATGATTCTAAAATTATATGAAAATGTAGAGGACCCTGAAGAGACAAAATAACATGAAGGGCAGAGAGGAGTTAGAAGAATTATACTACCTGATCCCAAGACTTACTATAAAGATACACTAATCAAAATAGTGTGGCACTGCCATAAAACAGACATACAGATCAACAGAATAAAACAGAAAGTTCACAAGTAGACCTACATATATATTTTTGACAAAATTGCCAAGGCAATTTAATGGGAGAAAAGATGATTCTTTCAAAACTAGTGTTGAAAGCTCAGCACAGTAATCCCCTCAGCACAGTAATAACATTAAGAAATGTTATAGAAAATCTTAATCATTCTGTGAAATAGGACATTTACCGCCAGTCACTAAGTTTGTTGTTGTTAGGTGCCATTGAGTCGGTATCCAACTCATAGCGACCCTCATAGGGTTTTCAATGGCTGACTGTTTCGGGATTGCCTTGGGATTACAGCACACTTGTAATCCTAGCACTCAGGTGGCTGAGGCAGGAGAACTCCAAGTTTGAAGACAGCCTAGACTACGTAACATAATGACTATGTAACATAATAAGACCTTATCGAGAGAGAGAGAGAGAGAGAGAGAGAGAGAGAGAGAGGAAAAGAGAGATAAAATCTAGCTTTGGGTTAAGAAAGATTTCTTAAATTATAAACAAAAGAATGAAATTTAAAGGGGAAAAAAGATACCCTAAACTTAGAATTAAAAACATGTGGGCTGGGTACCATGGCACATACCTTTAATCTCAGCAATTGAGGCAGCAGGATCACAAGTTCAAAGCCAAAGGCAGCCTACGCAACTCTGTGAAACTCTATCTCAAAATAAGAAATAAATAAGGGGCTAGAGGTGCAGTTAGTGGTGAACTACTTTCCTAGCACATGTGAGGTGCTGGGTTCAGCACCCCAGTACCACAAGAAAGGGGGTTCTTCAAAAGGAAATATTAAAAAGGCAATGTTTACAAAATATATCTATAAGACTGAGAAAATATCAGAAGAAATCTAGCTGGGTATGGTGGTACATGCCTATAATCCTAGCACTTGGGAGGCTAAGGCAGGAGGATCATGAGTTTAGAACCAGCCAAGACTACATAGCAAGCTCTAGGCCAGCCTAGGCTACAGAGTGAGTCTCTGTCTCCAAAAATTAAAAATTAAAAAAAAAATTTTAATGAAATCTCAAAAATCAATATTAAAAAAGAGAATATAAACTTTTCAAATGGACAAAAGATTTGAAGGATGTGACCTGAAGCACCTAATAACAAAATAGACCATTTTTTCAGGTTTCCTCATTTGAAGCAATCTTCTCCTAACTAAATTAGAAAAGGTAAACATGTCAGAGAGACATTAAGAAATGTTATAGAAAATCTTAATCATTCTGTGAAATAGGACATTTACCGCCAGTCACTAAGTTTGTTGTTGTTAGGTGCCATTGAGTTGGTATCCAACTCATAGCGACCCTCATAGGGTTTTCAATGGCTGACTGTTTCGGGATTGCCTTGGGAGTGGATTGCCAGGCCCTTCTCCCATTTTTGGGGTGCTGGGAATTGAACTCAGGACCTCAGAGACTGCAGCGCAGTGCTCTACCAACTGAGCTAAATCCCAGCCCTAGTCACTAAGTAGACAAGCAATAAGAAAGTCAACAAAAAGCAACAGGAGATAGGAGACTATGCCTCAAAAAATTAATTAATTAATTAATTAAAAAAAATAATCCCCTGAAACCAGAGTAATAGTCTAAATAGTATGAAAGGGCAGATCTATTTTAGATTGTGCCCCTCCCTAGTAACATTTTACCACATGAGTACCAAAGGGTCACTAACGTATCCAGCAGGGTATTGTTAGTTGCAGAGTTGAATCTGCCTCACAGTGACCCTAAGTACAGCAGAACAAAACAATACTCAACACTGTGCCATGCACACGATCTTTTTTGTTTGAGCCCATTGTTGCAGTCACTATCCTTCCTTCCTCTTCTTCAATATGGGTTGCAACTAAACAGCAACAAAACAAAAATCCTTACAAGGGGGTCAGTATGCAACTTCACAATAAATGGAAAAAAGATTGAGGTTATCCAAGATTTTGCTTTGCTGGGCTCTATAATCAACACCTGTGGAAGCAGCAGCTTCCTCCATTTTGTCTCATGCAACATCAGCAAAAGGAAGTCCCAGGGGCTTAACTCCATTCCCCTCGTTAAGGTCAATTCTACTTTGAGGAGGCAATTCTTCCCCAACCATTTCTTGACTGTCTTCCAACCTGGGGGGCTCAATTACCAGCACAATATTTGACAGTGCTTCTCTGCTATTCATAAGGTTTTCAATGGCTAGTTACTTTGAGAGTAGACTGCTGGATCCTTCTCCCTTGTTGTTAGGTGCCGCCCGAGTCCGACTCATAGGGACCCTATGTACAGCAGATTGAAACACTTCCCAATTCTGTACCAGGCACATGATCTTACTTATGTTTAAACCCACTGTTACACACACTGGGTCAATCCATCTGGTGGACAGTTTTCCTTTTGTTCATCGACCTTCCATTCTCCCAAACATGATGTCTTTCTCCAGGGATTGATCTCTCCTGACTACATGGCCAAAATATGTAAGATGCAGTCTGGCCATTCTTGCTTTCCAAAGAGCACTCTGGTTGCACTTCTTCTAGGACAGATCTGTTGGTTCTTTTGGCAGCCCATGCTATTGAATAGGCATGTCCAGCACCATAATTCAAAAGCATCAATTCTTTTCCTGACTCACAACCATATGATGCGACTGAAAAGACCATGGCATGAGTCAGACACACCTTCGTCTTCAATGTAACATCTTTGCTTTTCAATACTCTAAAGAGATCTTTTGCCACAGCTTTTCCTAGAGCAATGCATCTTTTGATTTCTTGACTGCTGCTTCCTCGGGTGTTGATTATAGAGCCAAGCAAAGCAAAATCTTGGACAACCTCAATCTTTTCTCCATTTATTGTGAAGTTGCATGCTGACCCAGTCATAAGGATTTTTGTTTTGTTGATGTTTAGTCGTAACCCATATTGAAGGCTATAATCTTTTATCTTCATCAGTAAATGTTTTAAATCCTCTTCACTTTCAGCAAGCAGAGTTGTGTCATCTGTATAACACCAGGTTGTTAATGAGTCTTCCTTCTCCCTAGTCCATCTTAACATGGAAGCTCAGCTAAAACATGTTCACTATGGGTAGCCCCGCTGGTATCTGAAATACCAGTAGCATAGCTTCCAACATCACATCAATATGTAACACCCCCCCAACACACATCACAACAAGCTGACAGACAAATAGGGGAGCAAGGTATTAGTTGGCCTAAAAATAGGACAGATGCCTTAGTAAAACGAAAAGCAGTGTAAGTTTTAAAGTAAGTAAATAAAATAAAAATTAAACATAAGATATTTTTAAATGCAGAGTATGGGGAAATAAGGGGCAGGAAGGGGTGACAACAGATAGACTCATAAGTAGAATTGCTCCAGAAAGAGGGGTTTACAAACTAGAAAAGTAACGCCCTCTTTTATATACACAGATTTTTAAAACTACGTAGTGATTTATTAACTATTAGAGATATCTAGGATTTTAGTTTTGTTTTGTTTTTTGAGGTAGGGTCTTGCTATGTAGCCCCACCTGGCCACGAACTCACTGTATAGACCAGGTTGGCCTTGAACTTGCTTCAATTTTCCTGCCTCTGCCTCCCGATTGCTGGGATTACAGGGATTACAGGCGTGAGCCACCACACCTGGCTTGTATTTTCAAATAAAAATATATATACTGTAGGCTGGGCACAGTGGTGCATGCCTATAATCCCAGCAACATAATCCCAGTGTGTGTGTGTGTGTGTGTGTGTATGTGTGTGTGTGTGTGTATACATATATACATATGTATGTACACTATATATACTCATACTGTAGCAAGACCCTGTCTCTCACACACACTCTCACATAAACCACAAAGATACAGTTTGATATTCCTTATCTAAACCCAGAAACCTAAATTCCGAAATGCTCTGAGCACCAATGCTCAAAAAGTTTCAATTTTTAGAGCATTTTGGATTTCTGAAGCCCAATCAGTAAAGTCTATGCAAACACTGCAAAATAAAAAAAAATCTCCAAAATCTGAAATACTTTTCATCCCAAGCATTTCAGATAATGAATAGTCACCTGTATACAAATGGCCAGTAAGCACATGAAAGATGCTTTGCTTCACTAGTCGTCATCAGATGTGATTGAGTCAAATCTGACTCCCAGGGACCCTATGTACAACAGAAAGAAACACTACCCAATACTGTGCCATGTACATGATCTTTTTATGTTTGAGTCCAATGTTGCAGACACTATGTTTATTTTCATTTTGAGTTATACTGCATCAGCTAAAGGAGGTCCCAGGTGATTACTCCATTCTTGTCATTAATGTCCACTCTACTTTGAGGAGACAACTCTTCCCACTTGTTTCTTGAATGCCTTCCAGCCTGGGGGGTTCATTTTCCCGCACTATGTTTGACAGTGCTTCTCTGCTCTTCATAGGGTTTTCAACAGCTAATTGTTTTGGGCGTGAGCAGGTCCTTCTACCTATTGTGTTTTAGTCTAGAAGCTCAAATGAAACCTGTCTACCATGAGTGGCCCTGCTGGTATCTGAGATACAGGTGGCACAGCAACACATAAGGCCCCATAGCACAGGAAACAGACAGACATGTTGGGGTCAATAGTCCTTAGGGAAATATAAATCAAAGCCATAAACAAGATGACATTTCACACTCATCAGGATGGCTAAAATAAAGAAGACAGATACTATCAGGCTTGGATGTGGAGCAAGCAGAGCCCTTATACACTGCTAGAGATGAACAATGGTAGAATCATTTGGAAAAACAGTCCACAGTTCCTCAAAAGGTTAAATACAGAGTTACTGTGTGACTCTTAGGAGCAATTTCTGTCCTAAGTACATGTCCAAGAGAAATGAAAATACATGTCCATATAGAAACATGTACACAAATCTTTACAGCAGCATTAATCATGGTATCCAAAAGGTAAGGGATTACAGGCGTGCACCACCGCACCTGGCCGTATGGTTCCTTTTATATGGTAGTTCCAGAATCCAGAAATCCATACAGACAGAAAGCAAGTTAATAGTTACCAGGAGACAGAAGAAAGAAGAATGACTGCTTAGCGACATGGGGTATTTTTTTGGGATGATGAAAAAGTTTTGAAATTAAAGAATGGTAATGATGGCAAAATACTGTAAATATATTAAATGTCAGGCAATCAGACAAGAGAAAGAAATCAAAGGGATACAGATTGGCAAGGAAGAGGTCAAATTATCATTATTTGCAGATGATATGATTTTATACTTGAAAGACCCCAAAACCTCAATCAGAAAACTTCTGGATCTAATTAACTCCTTCAGCAAAGTTGCAGGATACAAAATTAACACACAAAAATCAATAGCCTTTCTTTATACCAATTCCAAACAAGAAGAGAAGGAAATTTCAGGAAAGACTCCATTCATGATAACCAATAGAAAATTAAATACCTTGGAATCAGTCTAACCAAAGACCCTTCAGATCTCTACAAGGAAAATTTCAAAACATTAAAGAAAGAAATAGCAGAGGACACTAAAAATGGAAAGACAACCCCTGCTCCTGGATAGGGAGAATTAATATTGTAAAAATGGCTATCCTACCAAAAGCAATCTATGGATTTAACGCAATATCCATTAAAATTCCACTGACTTTACAGAAATAGAAAAAATGATCCAAAAATTCATATGGAACCACAAAAGACCACGTATAGCTAAAACACTTTTAAGCTGTAAATCTAATGCAGGTGGAATCACAATCCCTGACTTCAAACTTTACTACAGGGCAGTGGTTGCAAAAATGGCTTGGTACTGGCACAAAAATAGGCCCGAAGACATCTGGAACAGAAGACCCAGATATACCTCAACATACCTATAGCCATCTTATTTTCGACAAAGGAGCAAAGCAAGTAAACTGGAAAAAGGACAGCCTCTTCAACAAATGGTGTTGGGAAACATGGTCATCCACGTGCAGAAAAATCAAAGTGGATCCGCATCTCTCAATATACACAAGAGTTAACTCAAAATCGATAAAAGATCTCAACATAAAACCAGAAACTTTAAAACTTATAGAAGGCAAGATAGGCAATACACTCCATCATATAGGCATTGGAAAGGATTTCCTTAATAGGACTCCAGTTGCTCAAGAAATTGCAACAAGAATAGACAAATGGGATCACATGAAATTAAAAAGCTTCTGCACAGCAAAAGAAACAATTAACAGAGTCAAGGAAAACTCCATGGAATGGGAAAAAATCTTCGCATTTTATACATCTGACAAAGGTCTAATTACTAGAATTTATAAAGAACTCAAGGAAAAAAACCAAACAACCCAATACACAAATGGGCAAAGGAACTGAGTAAACAGTTCTCAAATGAAGAGGTCCATAAAGCCATGAAACACATGAAAAAGTGCTCAACATCCCTAGCCATTAGGGAAATGCAAATCAAAACAATGCTGAGATTTCACCTTACACCAGTAAGAATGGCCAAGATCAATAAAACAAACAACAACAAATGCTGGTGAGGTTGCGGGGAAAAGGGAACACTTTTACATTGTTGGTGGAGCTGTAAACTGGTGCAACCACTGTGGAATTCAATATGGAGGTACCTCAAAAAACTAAAAATAGATCTACCATATGACCCAGCTATAACACCATTGGGAATTTATCCAAAGGGAGATGGGTCACCATACCACAGAGACACCTGCATCTCCATGTTCAATGCAGCGCTTTTCACAATAGCAAGGATATGGAATCAACCAAAGTGCCCTTCAACAGAAGAATGGATAAAAAAAACTATGGTATATATACACAATGGAGTACTATTCAGCAATCAAGAAAAATGAAATAAGGTCATTTGCAGCAAAATGGATGGAATTAGAGAAAATTATTTTAAGTGAACGAACACAAGCTCAGAAAGAGAAACAACACATGTTCTCACTCATATGAGGGAGCTGTTTCAAAATTACAAAAAGGAAAAATCCTACTCAAAGGTCAGATCATAATAAAAGGGGGGAGGGAAGATAAGAATGATGTCAATATAAATGGACTAGAAATCGCATGTAATTGTTCAAACAAGATAAAAACAAAGAACACTACAGGAAGTTTCTATCTTGAACAGAACTGGAACCCAAGGACATATAGAAAAATACTACTAAGTAAAAGATAAAGAAGACTTGGATGGAAAACTTAGATGGGAAGGGGGAGGGGGGGAAGCATAGGGAGGGTAAGCAGTAACCTATATGAATAATGTTTATCAAATTGCATATATGAAAATTGTCACAATGAAAAGCATGTCAAAATGAATCACATTATGATGTACATTAAAATTTTCTAATAAAAAATAAGGTCAATAAACAAAAAATATATATATTAAATGTCATTGAAATGTACACTTTAAAATGATTATGTTATGTAAATTTCCCTTCAATTAAAAAAGTCCACTCAAAAACTTCTACACAATGTTCATAATAGAGCCAGGTATAGTGGCATAAGTCTAAAATCCCAGGTCTAGGGAGGCTGAGGCTAGAGGATCACAAGTTTGACACCAGTCTAGGGTATATAATGAGACCCTGTCCCAAAAAAAGGAGTAATATATAAGTGCTTATTTGTTGTGACTAGGAACAAAGATACAAATGATACACACCAAATGGCCTGAGAACATACATTACCTCTGGAGATAAGATAGAGTCAGATGTGAGGCCGAGTTTTTAAGTTTTTAAATCTTTACATTGTTCACTTATGAAATAACTACATATTACTTTCAATATTTTTAAAACATTAAATATTTATTTCAATAAGAAAATACATTATGGCTCAATCACTATCAACTATTTCCTCAAGACTGTTAATACTAACTAAATTGGGCACAGTGGCTCATGCCTGTAATCCCAGCAATTTAGAAGGTTGAGGTAGGAGGATCTTGAGTTCAAGTCCAGAGTCAACCTGAGCACTTAGCAAGAACCTGTCTCAAAATTTAAAAAGGGCTGGGGGTGTGACTCAGTTGTACAGCACTTGCCTAGCATGTGTGAGACCCTGGGTTTAACCCTCATAATGGGGGGAAAAAGATCATCAATATCATATTGAACACAGACTTGCTATCTATCTAATTATGAAGCTAATCTAAAAACAGTGTTTTCAGAGTCAAAGCTGCAAGGGGCTCCAGTACAAAATCCTTCCTCTTCCACATTACTATGTATAAAAAATAAGGAGGAGAAAACATGTGTACAAAAGTAATAGTCATTAACAACACTTGGGCTCTTATAGGACTCCAGCTAATACGAAAACCCTGGAAGTCAGGTTAAAGAAAGAAGACCCTGGCAGAACATTTTTCCCCAGCCTCCTTACAAGGAAAGGCAGGAATAAGAGAATATAAAAACTGTACCTAACCCTCAAAAAATTACAACTTGATCTGAGTTTCTCTGACCTTGCTGTAGAACAAATTCTACAACAGGCACTCTTGAGATTATAGGAAATAATCCTATTCATACTGACTCTGCATCCAGTGACCTGGTTCCCCTGCCACAAGGAATGGCTGCATTGTCCTAGCCAGTTCTACTCAAGAGACAATTTCCAAAATCTTGTGGCATAAGTTCCCTTGTTTGTAACCTGCCTGCTTCAAAATCTAGCATTAAAGAAGTATGCCACTTTTTTTTAAGTTGAATAGCACCTTATGGAATGGTTGATAACTCTAACTTGTGCCTTAAGTATACACATGTATTTTAACAATATTTGCATCTTATAATACATTTAATAATGGCTGCTTAACCAATTCTTTAATTTTATTTACTTTAAAAGATGTATTCATTTTTAAAATTAGTAAAGTGCTTCCAGATATTAATTAACTTAAATCATCTCTATTTCTTAATTCTGAGATGGTGACATGTATCAGTGTTTGGGTGCATTTCCATTTTGACTGAGATTTTTGTGGGAAGCTTTCTTTCAAAACAGTCATCAAAATATATCAACATATCAAGATATCAAGCAGTAATTCATATTACTGACTTTCTGTTTAATGCTTGAATGTATTTTAACAACATATTGCTTACTGTAAAAAATTTCTTTTGAACCAGCATGAAAATTTCTTGCTATTGCAATGCAATTACAAAGTATATTTCATACTTTTACTAAAATACTTCATAGTTTTACTAATGAAGTACTACTAATACTGGCATTGTTGTTGTTGTTGTTGTTGTTAGGTGCCATCGAGTTGGTATCCGACTCATAGCGACCCTCATAGGGTTTTCAATGGCTGACTGTTTCGGGATTGCCTTGGGAGTGAATTGCCAGGTCCTCCTCCCATTTTTGCGGTGCAGGGAATCGAACTTGGGGCCTCAGAGACTGCAGCGCAGTGCTCTACCAACTGAGCTAAATCCCAGCCCAATACTGGCATTAGTAAAGGCTAATTAACTATTACTATTTAAAACTGAATTTAGTTGTTGTTGTTGTTGTTGTTCGGTGCCATCGAGTTGTGTCCGACCTATAGAGACCCTCACGAGGCTTTCAATGGGTGATTGTTTCAGGATTGCCTTGGGAGTGGATTGCCACGTCCTTCTCCCATTTTTGCGGTGCTAGGAATCGAACCAGGGACCTCAGACACCGCAGAATGGCGCTCTACCAACTGAGCTAAATCCCAGCCCTGCCTGAATTTAGTAGGTACTCATTATTTAACTTACTTTAAAATTTTAGCTGTTTCATTTTTGTCATTAAATTCCAGCAACACTGAATAAACCAAATTGAAATGCATAAAAAGTGATTTTTTTTAAGAAAAACATAGTCTGCCTTCCTTTCTTTCTTTCTTTCTTTCTTTCTTTCTTTCAATTAAATGTTCACTGCCAGTTCTTTTATACTTTAACATTTAGATTTATGAGTTCTCTGATTCTTTCTTTGGTTGGTAAGGTTAAAATTTCCTTTTTTCCCTCCTCCCCCCAGCCCACTGTGTTTTGATATCCATTATCCATGCTAACACTCTCCTCGTCTCTCCATTCCCTTAAAGAAGTATATCACTTAAATACAATAACCATCATTTCATTTTTATTTGAAAGCTAACAGTTTTAATGATTGTTGTTGTTGTTAGGTACTCTCAAGTCAAGTCTGACTCATAGTGACCCTAGGTACAGCAGATCGAATCACTCCCCGATTCTGTGCCAGGCATATGATCTTATTTATGTTTAAGCCTATTGTTACAGACACTTTGTCAGTCCATCTAGTGGAGGGTTTTCCTTTTTTTCATTGACCTGCCACTCTCCCAAACATGATGCCTTTCTCCAGCGATTGGTCCCTCGTGACAACATGTCCAAAATACGTAAGATACAGTCCAGCCATCTTTGCTTCCAAGTAGCACTCTGGTTGCACATCTTCTACAACAGGTCTGTTGGTTCTTTTGGCAGTCTATAGTATATTCAATATTCATCTCCAGCACCATAATTCAAAAGCATCAATTCTTCTCCTGTCTCCCTTACTCAACGTCCAGCTTTCACAACCATACAATGTGACTGAAAATACCATGGCATGAGTCAGGCGCACCTTCATCTTCAATGTGACGTTTTTACTTTTCAATATTTTAAAGAAGTTTTTTTGTCACAGCTTTTCCCAACACAATGCATCTTTTGATTTCTTGACTGCTGCTTCCATAGGTATTGGTTGTAGAACCATGTAAAGCAAAATCTTGGACAACCTCAATCTTTTCTCCATTTATCATGAAGTTGCTTACTGATTCAGTTGTAAGGATTTTTGTTTTGTTGATGTTTAGTTGCAATCCCTACAATATTAATTTCACATGAAAGCAAAATTTTGCTCAAGATCATTCAAAAGCAACTGCAGCAGTATACAGACAAGGAATTGCTGGAAAATCAAGCCAGATTCAGAAGAGGATATGGAACCAGGGACATCACTGCTGATGTCAGATGGATATTAGCCAAAAGCAGAGAATACCGGAAAGGTGTCTATGTTTTGTTGACTACACGAAGGCATTTGACTGTATGAGTCATAACATATTATGGATAACACTGCAAAGAATGGGAATACCAGAGCACCTAAGTGTACTCATGAGGAAGCTGTACATGGACCAGGAGGCAGTTGTTCAAACAGAACAAGGAAACACTGCCTGGTTTAAAGTTGGGAAAGGTGTGTGTCAGGGCTGTAGCCTTTCACCATACCTCTTCAATTTCTATGCTAAGAGTTTTAATGGTAGGAATCATATATAATCCCACTGCCCTGTTTTCAATCTGGCACCATCACTGAACATTTATGAATAAATTTGTATATTCTTGGCAGGGTTGTTTTGTTTTGTTTGAGGTAGAGTCCTACTGTGTCGCCCAGGCTATACCAGTACTGGGTAGACTTCCTGCCTCTGCCTCCTAGGTGCTGGGATTACAGGCATGTGCCACCATGACCAGCTCTACAACTGTCATTTTTAAAGATCTACAATAAAACAAAACAAAAACAAAACAATAAAAAAAACTGAATGTATAATATAAGGAGAAATAATTTACTATATATTATAGGATTTGTATTTAATACATGATGAGGTTTTTTTAATTAAGATTTTTGTTTTGTTTGCTGTGATTTTTTGTGGTACTCTGGGGCTGAACCCAGGGCTGCACACATACTGTGCAAGTGCTCTACCATTGAGCTGCACCTCTAGTCCCCTTATTTATTTATTTATTTATTTATTTATTTATTGCAATACTAGTGGTTGAACCCACAGCCTTGCCCTTATATGCTTTGCAAGTGTTGTACCACTAACTGTGAGCAGGAAGAGAAAAAAAAATTAGGCAACAATCTCTTTCATGATAGCCCACCAAAAACTTAAATACTGAGGAAAGAATCTAACCAAAGACCCTGAAGATCTCTACAAGGAAAACTTCAAAACATTAAAGAAAGAAATCACAGAGGATACTAGAAGGTGGAAGGACCTCCCCCTGTCATGGATTGGGAGAATCAATATCGTAAAAATGGCTATATGACCAAAAGCAATTTACAGGTTAAATATAATCCCTATTAAAATCCCAATGACTGATTTTGCAGAAATATAAAAAATAATCCAAAAATTCATATGGAAACACAAAAGGCCATGTATAGCCAAAACACTCTTAAGCTGCAAAACCAGTGCAGGTGGGATCACAATTCCTAACTTTAAACTATACTACAAGCCTATAGAAGCAAAAGCAGCCTGATACTGACATAAAAATAGGCCTGAAGACCAGTGGAACAGAATTGAAGACCCAGAGATACGCCCATGCACCCATAGCCAACTGATCTTTGACAAAGGGGCTAAGCATGAAAACTGGAGAAAAGACAGCCTCTTCAACCAAAGTTGGTGGGAAACTTGGATTTCCACCTACAGAAAAATGAAAACAGACCCATACCTCTCAATTTGCATGAAAGTCAATCCAAATGTAAAAGACTTCAACATAATACCAGAAACCTTAAAACTACTAGAAGAAAAGATAGGAAACACATTCCAACACACAGGCATAGGAAAGCATTTCCTTAAAAAGATTCCAATTGCTCAGGAAATTGCACCAAGAATAGACAAATGGGATTACATGAAATTAAAAAGCTTCTATACAGAAAGGGAAATAATCAACAGAGTTAAGGAAGAGTCCACTGAATGGGAAAAATCTTCACATCCTATACATCCCACAGGGGACTAATTTCTAGAATTTACGAAGAACTCAAGAAAGCAAATCCCAAGATAACAAATAAGCCAATTCACAAGTGGGCAAAACAAATGAACAGACAGTTCTCAAATGAAGAAGTTCATAAGGCTAAGAAACACATGAAGAAATGCTTAATATCCTTAAGCCAATAGGGAAATACAAATCAAAACGACTCTGAGGTTCCACTTAACTCCAATAAGAATGGCCAAGATCAACAAAACAAATAATAACAAATGCCAGTGAGGTTGTGGAGAAAAATGAACCCTCTTACACTGTTGGTGGGACTGTAGATTGGTTCAACCACTTGGAAATCAATATGGAGATACCTCAGAAAACTAAAAGTAGAACTGCCATACAACCCAGCTATACCACTACTGAGAATATACCCAAAGGAAGACAAGTCATCATACCACAGAGACATTTGCATCTCCATATTCAATGCAGCACTTTTCATAACAGCAAGCATATGAAACCAAGCAAGGTGCCCAACAACAGAAGATTGGATAAAAGAATTATGGTACACATACACAATGAAATACTACTCAGCAATTTTAAAAAATGAAATAATGCCATTTGCAGCAAAATGGATGGAACTGGAGAACATCATCTTAAGCGAATGAACGGAAGCTTAAAAAGAGAAACACTACATCTCATTTATATATGGGTGCTAAATCTTACTTAAAGGAAGAAAAAAATCCTACACATAAATTGATATATAAAAATGCACAATTAAACTTGCAAAGAAGGGATAATATAAAGAGTAGAAAGAAGGAGGGAGGAAACTAGGAAGCGAAGATTGCAGAAGGTGGGATGGGGAAGAGAATCAATGTAGAGGGATAACGGAGTTGAGGGTAATCTCAATGTAAACAATGCAACTTCATGAGTACATTGGAAAATTAAGGGATTATAACCTAAATATGCATTTCATTTGTACTATATATTAGTCAGAAGGCTCCATAAACCTTGTAAATTGATAAAAGTGTAACCAAAAATGATGTAATAGTTGCATAATAGGAAAAACCAATGCTATATTACTCTGTACCCCACCATCATTTACCAATTGTTGTTGTTAGGTGCCGTCGAGTCTCGGTATCTGACTCATGGAGACCCTCATAGGGTTTTCAATGGTAGACTGTTTCGGAATTGCCTTGGGAGTGGATTGCCAGGTCCTTCTCCCATTTCATTTACCAATAAAGGGAAGAAAAAAAGAAGATGTTGTGCTCCCTACCCAAAAAAGCTGAAACTCTATTCTTTTATCTTTTTCCCCCTATGTTGGTTACCCATTTAATTGATTTTAAGGCAAAAAGTACTGCTATAGAATGTACAATCTTCAATTTACAGATTAATTAAAAGATTGATAGGTTAAGCAAATAATTTAAGTAAATAAAATGTTTTAGACTTAAAAAGTATAATCTGAAATTCAAATTCACATTTGAAAGCCCATACTTTTTGTAGTTCACAGCTTTCTTATGGCAGAACTAATACCAAATCCACACCAAGTGAAATAGTTAAGGCGATAATTTATGCCCACATAAATGAAGTCAAAGAAAAGTAAAATTCTTTAAAACTACGGTAGTATTGCCAAGCATGGTGGTGTATACCTATAATCTCAGCACTCAGGAGGCTGAGGCAGAAGTATAAGGAGTTTGGGGCCATCCTGAAATACAAAGAAGTTCAAGGCTAGCCAAGGGTACACAGAGAGACTGTATCCAAATATTTGTGTGTGTGTTGTGGGGAAGAGAGAGAGAGAAGGATAGGCACACATACTCACAGTGTTAAAATATATATATTCACACCTTGGGACAAAAACTTTCCATTTTGCTGTTTTAAGAATGCATAGGATGCTTACATTCATTGATTAACATCATCTTTTGAGTGAACATCATACTACACATTGCTACCATAATTCATTTATATATTCTCTATACAAAAATATTTTCAACATTTGTGTGTAATATTTTTGGCACCCCTGGTATATGGTACTGTGGGTAGAGTAATAAATAAAACTAAACTTGCAAATTAATAATATGTATGATTTCTTTCACTCATAAATATCTGAGATTTGTTAAATATTCCTGCTAAACTTCTACTTTACTTCATAGCTTTTTAATCATAATTTAAGAATATGGATGAATACACAAATATGCTACTTTGTCTTTTAAAAAATAATTTATCCAAGAATCAACAAAATTTATTAACTATAAAGTCCTTCTCAAACCAGAAGACAAACAACTACTTACGTCAAACCTCAACTAACAAAGCCCATGACTGATTCTAAAGTAAACACAGCACAGCTTATAACTGAGCATATACAAATGTTCAAATATACCTTTTAAAATGTTTTCTAAATAAACCTCAGAGTTTACACCGATACGCAATCAGATTTCTATAGTTACTATCCATAAGAAACAATTCAAATTTGGTTATATAAAGATAGCACAAGATCAGTCTAGCCATCTATGTAGCTATTTTCTAAATTAGGCAACTATTACAGACTCTAGCTCTAGTTCTCTCAATAATAAAATCCAATCTGCACTCAATTCTAATCTATATATCCAATTTTGTAGCCCTCTAAAACTCTTGAAAGGGTGCAGACTATATTTGTGAATGTATAGTATACCAAAGTGTAAAGAAAAATTAGGATATTAACCCAATTCACTCAACTCAATGTTTTAATACCTAAAACCTCTTATACTGCATACAAATCATAAAGATTGTTTTCAACTTTTTTTTTTTTTTTTTTTTTTTTTTTTTTTTTTTTTTTTTGCGGTATTGGGGGTTGAACCCAGGGCCTCGCACTTGCATGCTTTGCAAGTGCTGGGCCACTGAGCTGCATACCCAACCCATTTTTTTACTTTTTGAGACAGAGTCTCGCTAAATTATGCAGATTGCCTCTGGTCTCGAACTTGCGATCCTCCTGCCTCCGACTCCCGAGCCGCTGGGATTATAGGCATGTACCACCATGCCCGGCTCATTTTCAACTTTTTTTAAGAGGAGGGTCTCATTATGTTGCCCACACCAGCCCATACTCCTGGACTCAAGGAATCCTCCTGTCTTAGTCTCCTCAGTAGCCTGTACTATAAGTGTGTGCCACTAAACCAGGCTAATCTCTTGGTCTTTATTAAAATTCACTAAATAGCCTACAGGGAAGTCCAAAAATTATTAAATTGCCAACACACACACACACACACACACACACACACACACACACACACACACACACACATCAAATATTTATTGAGTACTACTTATGTGAAGGGGGCTGGGATTTAGCTCAGTTGGTAGAGCGCTGCACTGCAGTGTCTGAGGTCCCGAGTTCAATTCCAAGCACCACAAAAATGGGAGAAGGACCTAGCAATCCATTCCCAAGGCAATCCCGAAACAGTCAGCCATTGAAAACCCTATGAGGGTTGCTATGAGTCGGATACCGACTTGACGGCACCTAACAACAACAACACAACAACTTATGTGAAAGTATTTGTAATCCTCTTTAAGATACCTTGAATTAGCTACATTAGAATTCAAGTCACTTAAGTGCGTGTAATGGAAGGTATGTTATTAGTTCACCTCTTTTTTTTCAGGTAGAACAAAGAATATACAAGCTAGATTGCAAGAAAGTTAGAAAGCAATGGGGCTCTTGAGTTTGGGGCCACAGGGAGTCTGTGCAACTCAGTGAGACCCTGTTTCAAAAAAAGAATAAAATAAGATAAAATAAAAAGAGGGCTAAGAGTACAGTTCAGTAGTAGAACACTCGCCTAGCATGCACAAGGCCCTTCGTTCAACCTCCCCGCACTAAATAGTAATAATAATAATAATAATAATAATAATAATAATAACAATAAATGAAAAAGGGTGAGTGAAAAATTGGCAAAAATTAAAACTATTAGTTTGGACAATCATAGCTACATACTGGAGGGAACCAGAAGAATTTAGGATCTAACTTAGTTTGTAGGTAGACCTCAAAGAGAAATGATCAAGACTAGAATTTGTTACCCATGATACTACAAGAGTATTTTCCTTTAAAACAAGTGTTCTCATATAATTACTCCCATTTCCATCAAATATGATCAAAGTAAGATAAATTTATTTGCAAAATAAACCTAGTCTCATTAAATTCATCCCAATTAAAAAAAAAAAGAAAGTTAAAAAGCAATTTTTCTGGGCATAATAGAAACAGTAACTATAGACTGTACAAAGAAACACCTGTTTTCACCCTGAAAAAAGATCAGAGGCTGTGAATCTTGATTTCTACTAGAAATGGCTGGATTATTCTACACAGCAACCAAAACCAATACCACAAAGACATGTTGGTATCCAAACCTCAAATATCAAATACTAACACCTTATTTTTTTTTTTTTTGTATTTCAGTAATTTATTATGATTTACTTTATTACTGTCTGCAGCCATAGCACCCTGGCATCGGATCCCGCCTCATCTCAGAAGCTAGGCAGGGTTGGCCTGGTAAATCCTTGGACGGGAGACTGCCCAGGAATACTAGGTGCTTCAGGCTAGGGAAAAGGACCTGGCAATCCACTCTTGAAACAATACACCATTGAAAACCCTATGAATAGCAGAGAAACACTGACAGAAGTGCTGGGAACGGCACAGTGTCAGGGAGTGTTTTGGTGAGTGTTTCATTCTGCTGTACACAGGGCTGTATGAGTCAGAACGAACTGGACAGCACCTAACAACTTTACTACAAATTACAGATCTGCTCATAACAATGAGCAGATTAGCATTGTTGATGCAGCAATTAACATAATCTCTTGTCTATTTTTTTTTTTTTGGTTTTTTCATATACATTTTCACATAGCATACAAACTGCTACCATAATTTTAAATGATATATTGGCACCTTGAGCCACCTTTTAGCTTACCAGAGTTTTTTAAAAGATCCTATCCAATTTCCATAAAACTAAAGATAAATCCACAGTGGCTTTCAAATTCTAAACTATACTTACTGTTTCTTGGATTTTACTTTATATGATAATATTCTACTAAGAAAAAGAAGCCTGCAGCTGTAGCCCTGTGGCATCTGATCCCCTCAGATCTCGGAAGCTAAGCAGGGTCGGGCCTGGTTAGTAGCTGGATGGGAGACCGCCTGGGAACACCAGAAGCTGTAGGCTTGGGGAAGGACCTGGCAACCCCCTCCCAAAAATCAATCTGCCATTGAAAACCCTATGAACAGCAGAGAAGCACTGACAATAGTGTTTCCCCTGTTGTACAGAGGGTCGCTATGAGTTGAATACTGACTCGACGGCACCTAACAACAACAACAAGAAAAAGAAATCAGAATATATTGTATCTAAAGTATGATGCAATTTTATGTAAAAGATAAAAAGGAGATAACGTAGAGAAGATGAGACCAGAGGAATTATGATTAGAGATAACGTAGAGAAGATGAGACCAGAGGAATTATGATTATTTTATTTCTCTTGATAATGTATTTTCCAAAATTTCTTTTTCTTTCTTTTACATGTGTGTGCACACACGCATGGGCTAAGACATGGTTTCGGTAGCTCAGGCTGGCCTGGAACTCTCCATGTTACAGAGGCTAACATCAAACTCATAATCTTTCTGTCTCAGCTTCCCAGATGCTCGGATTACAGGTATGCCACCATACCCACCTTATACTATTCTTATGAGAAAAAAATTGTCACCTTACCATCCACCACATGAACTTTATTATATTTTAGTTTTACCTCTATAATGTTACTTATTCTGTTCTATATCACAGTTACATTCCATCTATATGCAAGCCAGTTAAAGGATGGACCACATCTACTTTTCTTGGTAAGCAACACAAAATGGTATACAAAATAATAACTTAATATGTGTTTGCCAATGCTGAATTGTGCTTCAGCTGTGAACAGTAAGCATATCGTTGTTGTTGTTGTTGTTGTTGTTGTTAGGTGCCATCGAGTCGGTATCCGACTCATAGGGACCTTCATAGGGTTTTCAATGGCTGACTCTTTTGGGATTGCCTTGGGTGTGGATTGCCAGGCCCTTCTTCCAAGGCATATTAGGCTAATGCATAAAGACCACAGGACAAACTCTGAAGCTCATTTTCTTGAATAAACTCCTGTTGAATCCATGACAAAAACTAATACACTGAATGCATGTACCAACAGGACAGTTCTCTTAACCAGATATATCCAAGATAGGATGTTAAAATCCTCCAGTACCAATTGCCTAAAGCCAGCAGACCAGCACTTTCCCAGACCTAGCCAAGTAAGAAATTTTGCATTTTATCTCTTGGGTAGACTTGGTATATAATGTTCCAAAATAATGATTAACCTTCTCATTTTACTTGAAAGGAGGCTATATTTCAGTGGAAGCCTGGTTAATTTCCAGGTATATTTTACATCTCAGATCAGACTTTTTAAATAATTTCCAGTTCTTCAACTTTTCAAAATAAGTACACTTACCACTGCATTGTCTGAGTCCTTTTGAAACTGCAGAGTAGTTTTATATTATTGTCTATTTGACCCTCACTCTAATCCAGTAAGATTGGCTGGTCTCACTGGAAGGTATTATCTTACCATAGAAGAGTGAGTAAGTTTAAGACACCTATGGATAAAATTGTAGTCACTCCCTTCTGAGACACAAAATGTTTTCTTGAGTCCCAAATCCTGAATTTTCCATTATACTACACTTCCAAGAAAAAGGGGAATTTAAATTATGAATGCTATTAGAGTCTATAAAACACCTATTGTAATGTTGCCACGAATAAATCCTAAGCAAAGAAAAAGCCAGCTATACTGAGACTCTGATTCATCACCATCAGTGCATAAAGCCATCTTCCTCTATACATTTTTATAAAACCAGATTTTCTTCATGTTCCAAAGTTTTACCCTATATTATTAATTTTGTATTTTATACTTAAGAGTAAAGGAAAAACCTAAATGGAGCTTTACATTATGAAAAGCACTAACTTCTGCAGGCCTGATGCCTTTATCTATAAAATGAGAATAAAGTTAAGGTTATTATAAGAATTAAATTTTGTTTTGTTTTGTTTTGCAGTACGGGGGATTGAACCTGGAGCCTCTCACACGGAAGGCAAGAGCTTTACTACTCAGACATAGCCCCAATCCCTAAATTATTAATCTTTATCTGCTCATTAGCAGAGAGTTTAGCAAAGAGTAAAGGCTCATTAAATATTAGCTTTAGTATTTCATTGATTCCAAGATGGTGGGATATTTTCTCACGTTATAACAACCCAAAATCAAAATGTCTTATTTTTTATTATTTTTCAAAGGGCATGATCGTAATGACCAGTATATACCTAACAATGGCTTTTCTCTTGGGTATTAACATTGCAGTATTTATGTATACTGAAATGTTTTAATAGGACCAAGAACATTAGAAAATAAAGATCTTAGATGAAAATGGACACTAATAACTCAGATGTTCTAAACCATACAATTAATTTAAATCACCAATGAAAAAATGGCATTTTACAGTTATGAAGAACAAAAGCTCTCTTAGAAGTAAGCAGTATGAACCTATATGTCTCTATACTTTAAAGATTAAGCTTTAGTTTTTATAATTTAAATTATGTCCACCCTGGCTAAGGCACAATCATACCAGACACCTCAGATAAATTCCATGTTACCATTGCACAAGTTTACTGATTTTATTTCAAAATGTGTCTTATAATCAATGGTATGCCAGAGGTCAATCCACAGTAAGTTTTCTTTTGTTGTTGTTGTTAGGTGCCATCGAGTCGAGTCCGACTCAAAGCGACCCTACGTACAGCAGATTGAAACACTCGCCGATTCTGTGCCAGGCAAACGATCTTATTTATGTTTAAGCCCACTATTGCACACACTGTGTCAATCCATCTGCTGGAGGGTTTCTCTCATTTGCATTGACCCGCCACTCTCCCAAACATAATGTCCTTCTCCAGGGATTGATCTCTCCTGAGTACATGTCTGAAATATGTAAGACGCAGCCTGGACATTCTTGCTTCCAAGGAGCACTCTGGTTGCACTTCTTCTAGGACAGATCTGTTGGTTCTTTTGGCAGTCCATGGTATATTCAATAGACGTCTCCAGCACCACAATTCAAAAACATCAATTCTTTTTCTGTCCCTCTTGTTCAATGTCCAGCTTTCACAAGCATATGATGCCACTGCAAATACCATGGCATGAGTCGGACGCACCTTCGTCTTCAATGTGACATCTTTACTTTTCAATACTCTAAAGAGATCTTTAGCCACAGCTTTTCCTAGAGCAATGCGTCTTTTGATTTGATTGCTGCTTCCACGGATGTTGATTATAGAGCCAAGCAAAGCAAAATCTTGGACAACCTCAATCTTTTCTCCATTTATTGTGAAGTTGCATGCTGACCCAGTCATAAGGATTTTTGTTTTGTTGATGTTTAGTCGTAACCCATATTGAAGGCTATGATCTTTGATCTTCATCAGTAAATGTTTTAAATCCTCTTCACTTTCAGCAAGCAGAGTTGTGTCATCTGCATAACGCAGGTTGTTAATGAGTCTTCCTCCATTCTTGACGCAGCGTTCTTCCTCATAAGGTCCAGCTTCTCGGATTATTTGCTCAGCATATAAATTGAAGAGATAGGGTGAAAGTATACAGCCCTGACGCACACCTTTCTCAACTTTAAACCACTCAGTGTTTCCTTATTCTATTCGAACAACTGCCTCCTGGTTCGTGTACAGATTTCTCATGAGCACAATTAGGTGTTCTGGTATTCCCATTTTCAGAAATATCCATAATTTGTTATGATCCACACAATCAAATGCTTTTGCATAGTCAATAAAACATAGACAAACATCTTTCTGATATTCTCTGCTTTCAGCTAATGTCCACCTGACATCAGCAATGATGTCCCTGGTTCCCCGCCCTCTTCTGAATCCTGCTTGATTTTCCGGTAATTCCCTGTCTATATACTGCTGCAGTCACTTCTGAATGACCTTTAGTAGAATTTTGCTGGTGTGTGATATTAATGATATTGTCCAACAGTTTGCACATTCAGTTGGATCAACTTTTTTGGGAATAGGCACAAATATGGATCTCTTCCAGTCAGTTGGTCAAGTAGCTGTTTTCCAAATTTGTTGGCATAAACACATTAACACCTCCATGGCATGAGTCAGACACACCTTCATCTTCAATGTGACATCTTTGCTTTTCAATACTCTAAAGAGATCTTTAGGCACAGCTTTTCCTAGAGCAATGCATCTTTTGATTTCTTGACTGCTGCTTCCACAGGTATCGATTATAGAGCCAAGCAAAGCAAAATCTTGGACAACCTCAATCTTTTCTCCATTTATTGTGAAGTTGCATGCTGACCCAGTCGTATGTGTTTGTTGCTGCATCTGTTTGTTGAAACATCTCTACTGGTATCCCATCAATTCCTGGAGCCTTGTGTTTCGCCAGTTCTTTCAAGGCAGCTTCCACTTCATCCTTCAACACCATTGGTTCCTCTTCGTATGCAACCTCTTGGAATGGTTGGTCATCTACCAATTCTTTCTTGTATAATGACTTTGTGTATTCTTCCCATCTTCTTTTGATGTTTCCTGCATCATTTAATATTTTCCCTGTAGAATCTCACTACTGCCACTCGAGGCTTGAATTTTTCCTTCACTTCCTTAAGCTTGAGAAACACAGAGCGTGTTCTTCCCTTTTGGTTTTCTGCCCCCAGCTCCTTGCACATGTCATTATAATATTTGTTTTTGTCTTCTCGAGCTGCCTTCTGAAACCTTCTGTTTAGTTCCTTAACTTCATCATGTCTTCCTTTTGCCTTAGCTGCTCTATGTTCGAGGGCAAGGTCCAATATCTCTTTTGACATGTAATTTGGTCTTTTCCTTTCTTTTTTTTTTTTTTTTCCTTGTCTTTTTAAGAACTTTTTGCTTCCTTCTTGAGTGATATCTTTTATGTCATGCCACAACTCTTCTGGTTTCCTATCATTTGTGTCTAATGCATTAAACTTATTTTTGAGGTGGTCTCTGAACTCAGGTGGGATATACTCAAGGTCATACCGTGGCCCTCCTATACTTATTCTAATTTTCTTCAGCTTCAGTTTGAACTTGCATGTGAGAAGTTGATGGTCTGATCCACAGTCAGCACCTGGTCTTGTTTTGACATTTTGTATAGAGCTTTTCCATCGTCTCTTTCCACATATGTAGTCAATTTGACTCCTGTATGTTCCATCTGGTGAAGTCCATGTGTATAGTCTCCGTTTATGATGTTGAAAAAATGTATTTGCAATGAAAAGGTCATTGGTCTGACAAAATTCTATCATGCGATCTCCAGCTTCATTTCTGTCACCAAGACCATATTTTCCAACACTGAGCCTTCTTCTTTGTTTCCAACCTTTGCATTCCAGTCACCAGTGATTATCAGTATGTCTTGATTGCATGTTTGATCTATTTCAGATTGCAGAAGCTGATAGAAGTCTTCCCTTTCTTCATTTGTGGCCTTAGTGGTGGGTGCATAAATTTGAATAATAGTCGTATTAACTGGCCTTCCTTGTAGAAGTATGGATATTATTCTATCACTGACAACATTGTATTTCATGACAGATCTTGAAATGTCTTTTTTTATGATGAATGCAACCCCATTTCTCTTTAGTTTATCATTGCCAGCATAGTAGACCATATGATAGTCCGACTCAAAATGGCCTATGCTGGTCCATTTTAGCTCACTGATGCCTAGAATGTCAATGTTTATGCGCTCCATTTCTTTTTTAACAATTTCTAATTTTCCTAGATTCATACTACGTACATTCCATGTTCCAATTATTATTGGATGTTTACAGTTGTTTCTCCTCATTTTGAGTCGTGCCACATCAGCAAGTTGAGCACCCTGGGGCTTTACTCCATTTCCGTCATCATGGTAGACTCTCCTTTGAGGACACAACTCTTCCCCAGTAGTCTTTTGAGTGCATTCCAACCGGGGGGCCTCATGTTCCGGCACTATATCTGACAGTGTTTCTTTGCTATCCATAGGGTTTTCAATGGCTAGTTGTTTCGGGAGTGGTTCTCCCGGTCCTACTCCCTAGTTTTCTCTTAATGATACATAAAATAATGATGCATGGTACAAGCTAGGATATCTTTTAGTCAATGAAATGAAGCAGATGATGATAATAAGTACATATTCACCCTACCATTATCCCTTTGCACAACAGATCCACAAAGAATCCACCAAATTTACCCTCTAACTGTGACCTCCCCAGTCATTTCTCCAATTTTAACACAAGGATAGATTACCAGCACCTCAAATTTAACATGTCCAAAATCAAAATCATCTCCCTAGTTGTTATTCTATGTATCCTACCCCACTTTATAACACTATAATAAAAAATTTGATTCCATAGTTCTTTCCCTCAAATGGAATTTCCACAATCTATTATATTTTTTGCTGGGATTTAGCTCATTTGGTAGAGCGCTGCTCTGCAGTCTCTGAGCTCCCGAGTTTGATTCCCAGCACTGCAAAATGGGAAAAGGATGTGGCAACCCACTCCCAAGGCAATCCCGAAACAGTCAACCATTTAAAACCCTGTGAAGGTCGCTATGAGTTGGACTCAACTCGATGGCACCTAACAACAACCTAACATTGTATTTTTTACCTTCATTTTAGAAATTATCAAACTGCATCTTGCATCATGCTTACACATGGTCATCTCTCCTTCTAAGCTGTCAATTTCTTTAGGGCAAGGCCCACTTCTTATTTTATATACCCAGTGTGACCGGTTCAATGCCTCACCCATAGTCAAGTGTTCAATAAATGTTTATAGAAGTGATCTCATCCTCTTTCTTTATAAGTTTCAAAATACTTAAGTCTCTACAAACAAAGAAAAAAGGGCCTATCCAAGAATAAAAGATTCTATAACTTCCAATGAATTTCACAGGATGATCTCATTTGCAGTTTGCCTCTCATCAACTCTATGATGTACACTGAGCAGATAGTAACAATTCCATTTGTAAACTGTAGCTTAGCAGTCAAGAGTCTTACCAAAAGTTTTCAGTGGTTAAGGATTCAAACAAATCTAAGTACGAATCCAGTGCTTTCAGTTTACAAACTTCTATACTTCTGTCTCTCCTTCAGTCTTATTTCTAACTTTCCATGCTGCATGCAGCCTACAAGATCCTATACTTGCACCCTTCCTATCTCCCCTGCCTCATATTGATCCATGTTTTCCTTTCCTCTTTGCACACCAACTATCCTTGCCTTTTTTCCACTCTTCCTACTACTATAAGGCCTTTACACAGACCATTTCTTCCTCTGTTTACAACATTCTTTTTCTCTCACTTGGTTAAAGCCTCTTCTTTTTTATTTTTATTTTTTTGTTTTGCTTTAGTTTTTGGTTTTTTGAGACAAGGTCTCCCTGTATAGCCCAGACTGGCCTGGAACTTGCTATGTAGACCACACTATAGCCCTCCTCTTCCTTCAGATCTCCATTCAATCTTCACTTCATTAGGGATGGCTTCTTCGACTTGAGTGGGTAATTCTTCCTATCCTCTGTTCTCATAATAACATGTACTCTCCTTTAGCACATATCACAGTTGTGTTTTTTCCTACTTGTAATTTTATATTAATTTGTATGATTCTTCTTTGCTTAATGTCTACTCTCGAATTACTCTATAGTATAACTTCCAAAACAGCTAAGGACTTTTCCTCCCCATTTTGCCCCAAGTGCCTAGCACAACAGTTGAAAAAAATGGACAAATGAAATCCTTAGCATGCTCCTCCAGCTCTCTAAAATCATCCCATAATGTCAACATCAAGTGATAATCTTGCATTCTACTTTACAGAGACAGCCCAGGGTTTAACTCAGTTGGGAGAGTGCTGCTCCACATTCTCTGAGGACCTGGGTTTGATCCCCAGCACTGCAAAAGCCAGAGGACGTGGCAATCCACTCCCAAAACAATCCCGAAAAAAATCAGCCATTGAAAACCCTATGAAGGTCTCTATGACTATGAGTCAGACATGACTCAACAGCACCTAACAACAACTTTACAGAGAAATAAACCATCATCTCATCTTGACTTTTCCCTTCTTATAGATTCATTCCCCAAAGGATCCCCACACTCAAAATGTTTTTATTATTTTCCCCCCAGAAAGATATTTTTTATTGTAAGAGTGACCTGTGGCCACAAACCAGGAAGGATCAGTAGCTTTGCTAAAAGTGAAGAGTTTTGGTATGCGGACCACACAGGTGGAAAGAAGGCTTGCCTGGTCTCTTCTTTCTTACTATGACTCTCAACCTTCTTTTTGTTACAAAACTTCTGAAACTTGCCTACCATGCACAAAGCCTTAGGCTCACTTTCCAAACATTTAACTACTGTAATGTGCTGTCCTTACATTAATGAAACTGCATGTGATCATTCCTTCTTAAAATTCCCTCTACTCTGGAAGCCGGTAGACACTGACACCACACTCTCCATTTTTCTGCAGTTCTAACCACATCTATCAACCTTTCATCCCACCTCTAAACACTGGAGTTTCTCAGATCCAGCATTGGCCCCTTTTTCTCCTCCTTTATCCTTTACAGACATTTTTATTCAAGCTAAGAGCTTAACTACCAAACACCTACAACTAACAAATATTTATCTCTAACAAGGACTTTTCCACAAAGCTATAAATCTACATTTTCAGGTACCATTTTCAGTTGTCAACCACAATGAGACTGATACTTTCAAATCAACATATCTTTATTTTTGTTAGGTGCTGTCGAATTGAGTCCAACTCAAAGCGACCCTGTGTACAGTGGAACAAAATACTCCCCGTTCTGTGCCAGGTACATGATCTTATTTATATTTAATCCCATTGTTACAGACACTGTGTCAATCCATCTAGCGGAGGGTTTTCCATTTTTTCATTGACCTGTCACTCTCCCAAACATGATGTCCTTCTCCAGGGTTTGGGCCCTCCTGATTACATGTCCAAAATACATAAGACACAGTCTAGCCATCCTTGCTTCCAAGGAGCACTGTGGTTGCACTTCTTGTACAACAGATCTGTTGGTTCTTTTGGCAGTCCATGGTATATTCAATATTCATCTCTAGCACCATAATTCAAAAGCACCAATTTTTCTCCTGTCTCCCTTGCTCAATGTCCAGCTTTCACAACCATATGATGACACTGAAAACACCATGGCATGAATCAGGCACACCTTTGTCTTCAATGTGACATCTTTACTTTTCAATACTTTAAAGAGATCTTTTGCCACAGCTTTTCCAAAGTCTTTGGATTTCTTGACTGCTGCTTCCATGGGTGTTGATTGCAGAACCAAGTAAAGCAAAATCATGGACAACCTCACTCATTTCTCCATTTATTGTGAAGTTGCATACTGACCCAGTTGTAAGGATTTTTGTTTTGTTGATCTTTAGTGACAATACATACTGAAGGCTATGTTCTTTGATCTTCATCAGTAAATGTTTCAAATCCTGTTTACCTTCAGCAAGCAGAGTTGTGTGACATGCATAATGCAGATTGTTAGAGTCTTCCTCCAATCCCAATGCCATGTTCTTCACAAAGTATAGCTTCTCAGTTTATTTGCTCAGGATAAAAATTGAAGAGATACGGTGAAAGTATACAAGACTGACACACACCAATTCTCAACTTTATACCAGGCAGTGTTTCCTTGTTCTATTCAAACTGTCTCTTGGTTCATGTACAGATTCCTCATGAGTATAATTAGGTGTTCTGGTATTCCCGTTCTTCAAAGTTTATCCACAATTTGTTATGATCCACACAGTCAGATGCTTTTGCATAGTCAATAAAACATAAACAGACATCTTTCTTATATTCTCTGCTTTCAACCAATATCCACCTGACATCAGCAATGATGTCCCTAGTTTCCTGCCTTCTTCTGAATCAGACTTGATTTTCCAATAGTTCCCTATGTACTGCTGTACTTGCTTTTGAATGGTCTTTAGTAAAATTTTGCTTGTGTGTGATTTTAATGATATTGCTCAATAGTTTCCACATTCAATTGGATCCCTTTTTTTGGGGGAATAGGCACAAATATGGATCTCTCCCAGGCAGTTGGCCAGGAAGCTGTTCTCCAAATCTCCTGGCATAAGCAAGTGAACACCTCCAGTGCTGCATCTGTTTGTTGCAACATCTCTATTAGTATTCCACCAATTCCTGGAGCCTTGTGTTTCGCCAACTCCTTCAAGGCAGTTTCCACTTTGTTCTTCAATACCACTGGTTCCTCTTCATATGCAACCTCTTGAAATGGTCGGTCATCTACCAATTCTTTTTTGTATAATGACTCTGTGTATTCCTCTCATCATCTTTTGATGTTTCCTGTATCATTTAATATTTTCCCTGTAGAATCTTTCACTATTGCCACTCAAGGCTTGAATATTTTCTTCAATTCCTTAAGCTTAAGAAACACAGAGTGTGTTCTTCCCTTTCGGTTTTCTGTCTCCAGCTCTTTGCAGTTCATTATAATATTTGTTTTTGTCTTCTCAAGTTGCCTTTTGAAAACTTCTGTTTAGTTCCTTAACTTCATCACGTGTTCCTTTCACTTTATCTGCTCAACATTCAAAGGCAAGTTTCAGAGTCTCTTTTGACATGTAATTTGGTCTTTTCTTCTTTTTAATAACCTTTTGCCTTCTTCATGAACGATATCTTTGATGTCATGCCACAATTCATCTTCTATCATTTGTGTCTAATGAATTAAACCATTCTTGACGTGTTCTCTGAACTGAGGTGGGAGATACTCAAGGTAACACCTTGGCTCTCGTACACTTGTTCTAATTTTCTTTCTCTAATTTTCTAAGTTTCAGTTTGAACTTCCACATGAGAAGCTGATGGTCTTGTCCACAACCAGCACCTGGTCTTGTTCTGACATGTGATATGGAGCTTTTTCATCATTTCTTTCCACAAATGTAGTCAATGAGGTGCCTGTATGTTCCATCTGGTGAAGTCCATGTGTACAGTCACCGTTTATGTTGGTGAAAAAAAAAATGTATTTGTTATGAAAAGGTCATTGGTCTGACAAAATTCTGTCATGCGATCTCCAGCATCATTTCTGTCACCAGGAACATATTTTGCAACTACTGAGCCTCCTTCTTTGTTTCCAACTTTGCATTCCAGTCACCAGTAATTATCAGTATATCCTGGTATCTATATCACATTGCAGAAGCTGGCAGAAATCTTCCCTATCTTCATTTGTGGCTTTGCTGATAGGTGCATAAATATGAATAATAGTCATATTAACTGGCCTTCCTTGTAGACATATGGATATTATTCTATTACTGACAGCACTGTATTTCAGGACAGATCTTGAGATGTCTTTTTTTATGATAAATGCAACCCCATTTCTCTTTAGTTTGTCATTCTCAGCATAGTAGACCATATGATAATCTGAGTCAAAATGGCTCATACTGATCCATTTTAACTCACTGATGCCTAGAATGTCAGTGTTTATGCACTCCATTTCTCTTTTAATGATTTCTAATTTTCTTAGATTCATACCACATACATTCCATGTTCCAATTATTATTGGATGTTTACAGTTGTTTCTCCTCATTTTGAGTCATGCCAAATCAGTAAATGGAGGTGCCTGGGGCTTTACTCCATATCCGTCATTAAGGTAGACTCTACTTTGAGGAGGCAACTCTTCCCCAGTAGTCTTTTAAATGCCTTCCAACCTGGGTGGGAGTTCATTTTCCAGCACTATATCTAACAGTGTTTCTTTGCTATTCATAGTTTTCAGTGGCTAGTTGTTTTGGGAGTGGGTTGCCAGGTCCTACTCCCTAGTCTGTCTTAGTGTGGAAGCTCAGCTGAAACCTGTCCACCATGACTGATCCTGCTCGTATCTGAGATACCAGTGGCATAGCTTTCAGCCTTATAGCAACACCCAAGCCCCCACAGTGCAGCAAACTGACAGAAGTATGGGGCAATGTTATCTTCTAGGTAGTTTATCTTAAAGATGCCACTAACTCAACTAAACCTAACAATTATCCTTCCTCTCTTTGTATTTTCTTCCTTAATTGAGAAGTGTAGGATAGCTTCCTGTTTCCTGGCCTAGATAAATTGATGTCACAAAGTCGGATGGTGACTATCAATATTGTTTTTATAATAAAGTAAGTACTTACACTGTATCTTCTGTAGCTAGAATAGTGCTAAGCACTTTGACAATTATCTCAGCAACATTTTACTATAGATATTTCCACCAACACTAGTACTATGACCTTAGTCCAAGTTACTATTCATCTCTCATTTGGCCTACTCTATTAGCCTTTTAAAGTGGGCTCCCTGCTTCTAATGTTGCCAGCCATCACTTCCCATTCTCAGTCCATTAACCATGGATTGGCCATTTGTAAAACATAAATAAATCAAAGTTTCATTCTCTTGTCTAGAGCCATCCAACACCTTCCAGGACTATTTAGAATAACATCCAAACTCTTTGGTATGACCTACAGGACCTGCCTACTACTGTATATAATCCTTCCAATCACCTCTTCTTTTTCTCCTCCTCAAAATACTTGTCCTTCCTTCCTAGTTTATCAGTTTTCTTTTACTTTATCTTTTTTGAGATATAGTCTTGCTATATAGCCCAGGCTGGTCTCAAACTGCCTCAGCCTCCCAAGTGCTGAGATTATAGGCATGTACCACCAAGCCACCAACCTAGCTTGACACTTGTATTTCCTACTTACTTTGTGCAAAACACCTCAGATCTGACTGACTTTTTTTCTCATCATTCAGGATTCAGCTCAAATGTCACCTCCTCTGTGAGACCTTTTGTTTTTGTTTTTTGTTTTTTGTTGTTGTTGTGTTTTTTTTGGTGTCAGTGCTGGGAGTTGAGCCCAGGGCTTTGCACATGCTAAGGCAGTCACTGTACCATTGAGCTCCACCCTTAACCCTTCCAAGACAATCCGATTTCAAATAGTTCTCCCACTCAGATCATTACTAATCGCTTTACCCTTCTTTATTTCCTTTACTATACTTACCACTACCTGAAATTCTATTATTTATGCATCTTCCTTTAATAAAATGAAAGTCTATAATAGGGAGCTCAGTAAATATTTTTGAATGGATGTATAAAACTTAAAGATGTAGAAATTAAGAATCAATGAAGTTAAATAACAGGTAAAGATGTACAACTCATAAGTGATGGAGCTAATACTCTCCAAGTCATGTCTGTCTAAAACCAAAACCTTTAACATCTACACTATTTCATAGTGGTAGAAGTATAATAAAAGTAGAAGTTAATGGACTGGAAAATGTGAACAGATTTTGAAATTTAAGATTACAAAAGCAGAACACCATTCAAAGAAGTGATAGTCTCTATGATGAGATCATAGTACGAATGGGTGGCATGAGCAGGAGAGCCCTCTTGGGAAAATAGGTTTCCTTTATGCTTTTGCAGATGAAGTGTTTACAAACTTGGCTCATAACTAATAGAAGTCATATAAGTTTGCTAGCCCTTTGACTCATCTTTGTTCCACTTTGGATTATGTACAAGCAATTATCTTCCCACTATCCAACTGCTAGCCTCTCCTTGGTTGCTAAGTACATTTTCTTCACTCACTGCCCTCTAACCTCTTTTGTCTCAATGTCACTCACAATGAAACATTATAGAAATCAATAAAACAAACAGGTGCAGAGAAAATTAATAGTGGAAAACAATCCATAGGCTTACCTGCCCTGACTACAGTCTTTAAGTACTTAATGTACAGAAATTTAAAAAGCAGCAGCAATAAGGAAAAGCCAGATTCTTCCTTTTGGAAATCTTTATTTACTAAGGACTAAGAATTGTTATTCCTTATTTATATTATTTAATAGAAAACAGATTGCACATATACACCCTAGCATAAACCTTCTCTTGTCATTAACACATTTTTTTATCATTGTGGAGGAGAAGGTGGAGGAGGTGAAGGAGGAGGAGAAGGAGGAGGAAGAAGCAGCAGCAGAAACTGCCACCACCCTAATGACTCTTTTTCATTTAATTCTATGGGCCTCTCTCACATGTTCAATGGACATTTGCTTTTAGAGATAACACTTTAAAAAGCATATTTCATTATTACTAAAGAAAACAGAGAAAGGAAATAAAGTTTCCTGTATTAGATGGTCACAGTGGCATGTCTGCAATCCCAGCTATTTCAGAAGGCTGAGTAGGAGGATCACAAATTCAAGGCCAGAGGCAGCCCATGCAACTAAGCAAGACCCTGTCTCAAAATAAAAAGTAAAAAAGGGGCTGGGTGTGCAGCTCAGTAGGAGAGCAGTTGCCTAGCATGTATGAAGCCCTGGGTTCAACCCCTCAGCACTGAAACAAAAAAAATCCTTTATTAAGTTGAACATAAAATTTAATCATATACCTACATTTTTATTCCATTTCCCAGTAATCACGGAAAGGATCACAATTTTTAAAGGAGGAATGCAAAGCTGGTTAACTAACCTTCCTCATGCAGAGTTGCTAGACCTAGGTATTGTATACAAAATGAAATAGATTTTTCAAGAGGTCTGAAAATGGATTTCACATATTTCCTTTTTTTTTTTTTTTTTTTGGTCCGGTACTTGGGGGTTGAACCAAGGTCTTTGGACATATGTTCCAAGTGCTCTACACTGGGTGCACCCCCAGCCCTTTTACTTTTTTCTTTTTATCTTTAGACAAGGTCTTGCTAAGATACACAGGGTGGCTCTGGGACTGAACCTGCAATTTTCCTGCATCTGCCTTCTGAGTTGCTAGGATTACAGATATGAGCCACTCTGCCCGGCCCTAGATTTCACATATTTCTATGACAGTTCAAATCTCATCAAGAAATTTTATGGGGGAGGAGTCAAGATGGCGGACAGACAACACACACCTTCTGTCCCGGAGCAATAAGAAGCCTCGATTAGGGGTTTAAAACACAAATTGAATAAATAGAAATAGATAATTTAGTTTGAGAGATAAAGAATGAAACTAGGCGTACACTGAAATTAGGGATTGGGCTTCAGAGGAGCTACACAGAGGCCAGCAGCGGGA